>JAQMYG010000008.1:24700284-24710314 GCA_030014215.1 Clariallabes teugelsi | reverse complement strand
CATGTTTGTGGCTGTAATGTGACAAAATGTGGAAAAGTTCAAGGGGGCCGAATACTTTTGCAAGCCACTGTATTTTCGTATTATAGGTTCATTAATGTATATAGTTATATTGTCTAATTCACTGTGTTGGCTGAAGTGAGCCGTCAGATGACCACCAAAATCTGCTGCTAGTCATATCACATGTCAGCTCTTTTATGTTATATAAATAGTAATATTAATTAACAAAGACTTGTTTAGTCGCAAGTTACTGTTTGAACCTTTAATAAAAGCTACATATGCTGACATTTATACATGATCATTTTTTGCAACAAGCTAATTAGATACCAGCTAATTACATGCTGTACATTTACAGCATTTTGTCAGATGCCGTTATCCAAAGTGTACATTTTTATACATTTGAGCAGCTGAGGGTTAACACGCTTGCGCAACGGCCCAACAGCAGCTACTTGGTGGTGCCGGGGTTTGAACCTGTGGCCTCCTGATCCATAGTCCAGTAACCACTGAGCTACCGCTGTCCATCCTGTGGCAGGTCTGACGTTTCTTCAATCACAAATCTGAATAAGCACTGAATTCTGTTGAAGGCTTTAGGACAGTTACGTGAGAAAGCTGTTAACGGACCCATAAGCAACTTACACGCCCACCCGAGACGAACTACACACGACACAGTGGCTTGATGCAAACCAGCAGCTTCACGGCTCTGTGGACGAGTTCCAGCACTACGGCTTCGCATCAGTAATCACAACCTGAGAAATGGAAGCGGGTTTAGTTGTTATCGAGGCACAAGATGGCAGCAGAGGAAAACTCCTGACGCCCTGATTCCCTCCAGTGAAGTTCACAAAGTCCTTATTCATAATGAATAGACCAGGTTTGAATCCAAACATCGTAAAAGTGAGTAGAGAGTAATTACGACTGGAACCCTTTCAGGTAAAACTGCATTTAAGAAATTTATCCAGATTCTTTCAATATCTTAATTCATTAATAGTACATAAAATCGGGTTGATTTTTAGATATATAAATATCTATCAAAATATTAGATTTCTAAATAATAAAAGATATTTTAAAAAATAAAGAAAGAAAACATGATTTGTCTGCTTTTTTGTTTATTTTTATTTATTCATTATTTTTATTTTAACATCGATGAAACATCCATGACATAAAACAAACAAACAAAAAACAAGTGAATAAATAAATAAAGTTATTTATAAATTATATAAAATATACAATGTACAAAATGTCTTTAGGATTGTTTCATGGTCTAGCTGATTTTAGACGTAAATCAAATTTAAAAAATATATATATGATTTTTTTTTTTAAAAAGCTAAGTCGTTGATTAGAGCCTAAAATAATAATACATTAATAAATAATAATATAAACTGTTAATAGATTTATTTTAAAAAGGATTACAATGCTGTATCAGATATCAGATCAGAGCATTCACAAATTATGTTTAAAATTATGATATACTACTGTAATTGTCTAAAGTGATGAGGATTTATGTACTGTATATATATATTTTTTAAAAAATGCCTTAATTTAACATATATATTGCATGAAAGGGTTAATCTTATTTTAATGAAATGAGGATCAACTTTAATAACTGTTCGCATCTCTGAAAGCATTAAACATTCTATTTTTAAAAAAGCAACATTTTTGGAAACATTTTTTTCGAGTATATAGATTGAAATATAAATCAGTCTGCTGTTCCAGAGATTGATGATGAAACAGCTGTTCTCGCTGAGTCAGCATTTCTGCTGATCCGATCCTCTCTCGCTGTCATGTTGATGAATACGCCTTAAACATTTCCTCACTTGTTTTCTCCGAGGTTAGGAATAGCTAACCAAGATCCTGATTGGTCAGTGTTTACTTACAGACCTGAGTGTGGACTCTAATGCATCAGTTTACCTTAATATGAGTTAGATTTTATGATGCTTGATAACTCTTAATACACAGTTACATGGAAAATCTTCAAGTTGCATCACTTTACTGCCTCGTGACTCCGCTGACTCGTTCCAGCGCTTCTGAACACCGGCGTTTTCCCAACCCCGTGTTGAGCTATCAGTGTGTGTGTGAACGTGTGTACGCCAGTCCATTTGTGATTCTCTATTCTTCCTACAGCTCCTCTATAGTTCACATCCAGTGAAAATCTGGTCCTCGTATCGTTAGTAAGATCTCCGTACCTTATAAAAGTGAACTCCAAATGAATAAGCCGAGATGTGATGGAGGTGATGGAGGAGAGATCTTTGACGTAAGCAGCTTACGATGATATAAAAAAGGGAGAAAGAAGATATCATTACTGCTGGGAGTCTACCGGGTCCATTCGACTGGGACGAGGAGGGAAGTTACGAAAGAAATGTCTCCAGTTTTTCCATTCTGAAACCCCGCATGCGTTTTCCCAAACCGCTCTCCTGTGATTTGATAAAATGTTGGCTGAAAAAAAGCAACAACAAAAAAAAAAGTTCATTTTGGCAGTTTGTTTAAGCTCATAACTTCAGGAAGCAGAAACGAGTTCAGGGAATAACGTCCACCTGTTACCAGATAATCTTCTCTCACACCTGTCTCTGGATGCACTTTATTGGTGAAATACATTTAAAAAAAAAAAGAAAAACACACACACACACACATTGTCTTTACCTAGACATGCACCATTTTTTTTTTACTGTTTAAACAGAGAGAAGTTTATATAAGGACACTCCATACTTATGGAAGGAGTCTCCAGTGTCAGTGTTTATTTATTTATTTATTTATTTATTTTTCCCAATCTGCCTTTTCACAACAGATAAGTTAATGACTAGTTTAAGTGTTTCTTAGCTTCATGAGCAAGAAGGAGCTTTGTTTTTGAAAATGTTCTGCGACTAACTCCGCGACTTTATTCCTTATATCACACATCGCTAACGTCTCTTTTCTTTACATTCGTTATAGTAGAGTTGCCTTTTCTGTCACGTTGACAAAGAAATCCCTTCCATCGATCCAAATGGATTTCCCCCAGCTGGGCATCCATGGCTCGGCTTTAAGAAACTACGGATAGTAAATGTAAAAAAAAAAAAAAAAACCAGGACAGAACAAAACCGATGCTCTAAATATAGACAAGCTAAAAGACTGAGAGTAAATGAGAACATAATATCGGTGCCATATGGATTATGGCACAAAGAGAGACTAAAGAGATTAATCCATGGCTGGAATGAATAGTATTCACTAGACCGCCCAGCTGTTGGAGAAGCTCCTAAATAATCATTACAGCATTACTCAGAGCTGGGGGAATATTATTCTAAGCACTGCCTAAAGTGCTACGATAGTTTCGAGGGCTTTTTGAAGGTTAAGCATCCTCTCGGTGTCTGTCGCACCGCGGCTTGGAACGTTTTTTTATTATTTTTTTTTTAAGAATAGTTCATTGATGTTCCTAGATCTCTTACAACATCTATAACCTTAAATGTAACCTTAAGTGAAGTAAGCTTATTAAAATCAATCAATCAATCAATCAATCCATCAATCAATCAATCAATCAATTAATTAATTAAAACAATACATTACAGTAGTTGCAGAGGCAATCACTGAATGTTACTTAAGGAGCCAGTGAATCTCTGAATCTGAATCTTGGAACCAGTGACTCTCTGAATTAAACAGCCACTGTGTGTAAACAGTACAGTACGACCCTAAATTACAGCGGCAGCGACTCTCTGAATACGACTTCGATGTCGTCAATCTCAGAATTGACGATGATGAAGAATCTGAGGAGCTGCTGGATATTTGAATCTGAATCGTAAAAAAAAACAAAACAATGGATGTCAGAATCACATCTCAGAATCTCCGTTACATCGACCGAGAGAGCCTGAACAATTTCCTGGCCATTAGCAGGCAGGCGGTCTCTCTGTCTGCTGATCTTCTGATCCACGGTGTCACATCGTTGCTCCGTGGGGTCAGAGGTCAGGGATGGATGATAACAGCTGGTCTTCTGAAAAATGATTTATAATCCGAGCACAGCTTTACTCCATAGTGACTGGCAGTGATGGCGCATGACATGGCAACCTTGGGCGTCTCTCTGCATCTCACCTCTCCTGACATTTCAGCTATTAGGACACACACAGGAAAACTCATGGTGAGCGTTTTTATGGAGATATAAAGTGTTTTTAAAAATGCACGTTAAGACATTGGAGAGGTGAGATTGAACAAATTGTAAAAGTGGAAAATGATGAAGTTACAGTGCGTAAAACTGGAAAAGTCTGTAAGTTCACACGTGCAATGTTGTAACACTTTCAGCATTCGTTATGATTTGACTGCTGTGATGTCATTATTTGGTATTCTTTCTCACCTCCATGTCACCTGTTGTCCCTCCCACGCCAACATCCTCATGCTCCCTCTCTCTCTCTCTCTCTCTCGCTCTCCCCCTCACTCTGTACAGTAAGTCCCCAACATACGAACAAGTTCCATTCCGAGAGCTCGTTCGTAAGTCCAATTTGTTCATAAGTGCAACAAACATTGTCTAGAAAACAATCGGCTATGTACAGTACAAAACTAAAAAGTTCCATGATCTTGTCCTTGATCGTTATAATTGTCCTCACTCCATTCTCTCAATTATTTTCACTTTTGTCCTCATTGTTATGGCTTGGCTCTTCTTAGCAGTATCAGCTTTATCGCTGATGCGTTTACGATTGCTTCCGGACATCCTGGGATGCACGCTGCTCAGACGAAACAATGAACGCCAGACATGTGAATGCATGTTCATATCTTGAAAAGTTCGTAACTCGAATGTTCATATGTAGGGGACTTACTGTTTGTTTTCCGAGTCCTCGCAAAAGACTGGCGAATGGTCACGGCCACCTTTTGCTCATGATAATACTCACTGTGAATGAAAGCCGACTGCAGTAAAACAGATCGCACATGAGAAGGAATGCTGTTGTGCTAGTTATCATCACTGTGAGGCCTTAGGCATGAGGGTGCAGTTCCACAACAGCTTCCCACACAACATTTATTATTTCTTTATTTAACCAGTTATTTTGCTCTGTGAACACATATCCTTCCATGACTGCTTGAACTAACTAACTGCGACTGGCAGAGCTGGTGACTGAGAGTTAGTGTAAGTAACAAGGATATAAAATAGTTTTAAATTCTTACTGTATTTAGTTCGGCCAGCAAATTTCTCTAAAAGTTGAATAAACTTAAAAAAAAAAAAAGCTGTGCAACTTGTTACTAAACTTTTTTTTAGCTTGAGGTGGCTTATTTTTATGTACAGTGTGGGATGTGGAAGGACACATAGAGTTAAACGTCCCAGTGCAGTTACTGTCCATTATCATCACTCGTTGATCGCCTCTCGCCCAATCAGATTACTCTGTCGAACTAACTGTTGTATAATACTATTTATCATAAGGAAGCACAGCTCTACAGTGCGTGCAGTCGCTGAGGGTCAGTGTCCGGCACAATCTGTAATTCACTAACACTTAAACACCCACACTAAACCTGGCAGGTTAGCAGATTAGCTGAATCAGCTGTTTTTGTCCCAGGACTGGATTTGAACAGCCCTGCAGTATACCGTACCATACTTCTACTGTGTACGAAATTAACATACAGACTGCAAGAAAAATGTCTGACACTTTAATCAGTCTTACTAATAAATACGATGTGATAAAGACATTAATGTGAGTCATGCCTGTTATTTGGATAATTAACTTTCTGATAGCCAACATTAACGATAGTTGATGGATTATCACTCGACAACAGGTTTGATTTTTACCCAAAAGCTTTTCTTTCCACTCCATGCAATTACTCATACCTTCTAGTCAAAATATTTCATATACAGTATATATATAGAAAGTTCAATAATAAAAAAAAGAGAACATTGGCTGAGCAGATTTCAGCTTGCGTTTAACATCGTTAGCACTAAACAACATGAAACATTGTGTTCTGTGTAACTTGGCAGGAACTTGGCACTGGGGGCGGCGTTTATAAAGCATGCTTGGCCCCCGCAGATTGGCTCTATTTATTATTATACTCGTACTCTATACTGCTGAGTAATCATTATGGAACCTGGGAGGTGTGATAGTAGAGTAACGTGTGTGTGTGTGTGTGTGTGTGTGTGTGTGTATACAGTAATATACTGTACATGTAGATGTGACATGTCAAAACTATTATAAAGTCTCACATCTAAGGTTCTTCTTCAGCTCCTTAAGCTCTATTATGGTGATAGATGTGAATTCGTTTCCCCGGGATTAATTAAACACTAATTAACGTAGATGTCTAATGCTAAAAGGCTCGTCCTCACCTGGCCTCGATATGGCGCCGCAGCTGTTTCCTCCATCTTACCATTTAGGAATTTCATACACACACACACTCACACATGCATGAAAACCTATTCACCTTCCGTAGCTCAGAGAGGCGAAAGCTAATTAGAATTGACCGGTGGGCATCGATTAATTCATTTCTGGAGGAATCCGCTTTATTTATCAAACCGTAATCAGTTTGTGTGCTGAATATGATTAACACTAATCATACGAGCAGGAGATTTATATTATTCACACCGCAGGGCCGGGTTCGTCGTGCATAAATGAAACAGGAGTGATACCTCAGAGACGGAGACGTCCAGGAAACTGATAAACAACCAATAAAGCATTTGCAGTGGAGGAAAAGTCCTTATTGGAAGGGGGAAAAAAAATATTTACATAAGAATTGTAGAGTAGATGGAGTTTGGAAGAGTGTGAACAACGTTCTATAAACTCAAACGCATAATATATTTAAAAAAATATAGACAGCATTATGACAGCATTTCATATTTTTGTTCTGCATAAAGATTTATTAATCAATTATTCATTATAATTATAATAATACGTAAACAACAGGAAGAAAGTAACATGTGATTAAACACAATGAAACATTAGTAATGAAAAGGATTTTATATAATATTTATGCAGATTAATATTGTGTGTAAAATGAGAAAGCTTTAAAGGGCACTTTTATGCAAAATTAGACATAAATCTGGCTCTTCAATGTCTGTGTACAAATGAAAATTTAGAAGAAAAAAAAAAAAACATTCCCAGGCTTTTTGCCGTTCTTCCAGTTTTTGTATTGACCAGGATTTAAACAACCCAATTAGATTTAATTCCCTCCTAATGTGACCTCATATAAGAATAACCCCTCCCACAGCTTATTTCTCAGCTCTGCTGTTCTCTGGAGGGGCGTGGCTCAGGAGCCACCTCATTTGCATACACACTGAAACGGCATGCTTCTAAAAAAATATTTGAAATCATATTAAAATTAAATATGTTTAGTAAAATTATATTGCAATATTTTTTTTTTATCCAGTAGTTATTATTATTTTTACATTCTTTATGCTGTAATGTGATATTTTTATGTTTCAGTTGCAGAACAAATACACAGCGAGTTTACTACTAGTGTAACGAAGTGTGTTTTATTCCTTTCACACCAAAGCAATTTGAGATTTTTTTTTAAATGAACAAAATGAGTTTTAAATGAGTTTCTTTGTGTGCTCACTATTTTCCAGTGACATTTAACTAAACCTTACGCTGAGACTCGGCTCGGCTAGTGTAAGTGATATACAGTACAGCGGTACCTCGGCATATGAATCTTATTTGTTCTGGAGGCGAGTTCTTAAGGTGAAATATCGTATTGTAAAACACATTGTCCCATAGGAAATAATGTACATGCAGATAATTCGCTCCAGTCGGGCAAAAATATTACCAATATTACCAAATTCCATCACTCTAATCATATTTTTTTTGCATATAAAAATAATCAAAACATTTAGAAAAGTCATGTAAATGAAGTAAAATATGAAATAAATAGACATTAAATCTCACTTAACCTTTATTTATGGTTCCTCTTGGCGCCGGCTGCTTTAAAAACCAAATTGAAAGCGGCTCCGTTTTCTTCTTGCTACCGTCCTTGATAACATTCTTGTGACCTGTGGTGTTGCGTCTTCACTAAATCTTACACAAAATATGTAAACTTGCTTCGCTTTCCACTGGCGCAAACAAATTTTGAAAGGCTCCCGGACATACGTACGCGCGACTTAGCCAGAATTCTGTTCGGCTCGGTTTGGCCACATGATGATGCCGAAAATGCTTCGTATGGCGAGACAAATTTCTTGCAAAATGTCACTTCTTAAGGTAAAAATGAATGAGTCGTGCTGTTCGTATGCAGAGGTTTCGCTGTACGATGATCTGTCTGGCAGGTGTTTACAGAATTGGATGGAAGAGCTGGACTAGATAAAAGACTTAAGCTCTGCCGCATCACTGAAACTATAAAACAACATCTTAAACGACATCTTCTAACAAAGATTCTGGTAAAAACAAACATGTTAATTGTAAATATGTATTGATTTTTTTTTTTTTAATCTTGAAGTGAGATGAGCACCGGGGTGAAGAGGAACGCTGGGAGTTTCCATGATAGCTGTGCTCTTATTAATTTGACAAACCAATCTTGAGCTGATTTGGGCCAACCTTAAAGGAGTCAACAAAGCTTCAGGATAATTAACAGATAACAAATGAGCTGGAGTGCTGCAGTTGTCATTTGGAGGATGGAAGCGAATTGATCTCTCTGAGTGGAGCGGATGTGTGTCGGAGTGATTGGAGCCTGGAGAAAAGGTGTCTGTTCTGTTCATGCTAATAAAGATATTGATCGTGTGTCCTGGAAATTAGTGTATTGTCGTAAACGTCCTTGACGTCAAAGCGACAACTGACTTCACTGAATTTATTTTTTTTTTTCCCCTTCTCATTAGTTTGGTTTTGTTACTGAAGGCTACGCGGCTGTGCATCAGGGGGAAGACTTAAGGGCTCGATGATGATGATGATGATGATTATAATGATGATGATGATGACAACAACGATGATGTCGATGTCCCTGTGGCCTCAATAATTAATTCAACAAAATATAATTGTTAAACACGAACAACAAAGCAATCAGAGATGATCAAAGACTGATTTTCTTCTTTGTAGTCAAATGTAATATGTTTTATTAAAAGCAATTAAAAGTGAAAAGCTGAAAATACTAAATTACTTGTATATTAAAATGATAATGTACTGAAAACTTATGATACATGAACCTGGTACAATCTTTACTGAGCAGCACATATTGTACAATAGCACTTGATCCAGCTCATCGTACTGTATTATGTTTTATTTTATTGAAATGAATAAAGCCACAAGATGCTAAATCGACGTCCTGAATTCATAATATATGGGCAGGACCATGGTCCATTTTTATCACACTTTTGATTGTTTTTGAATTTACTGAATTAACACCAATGCATGTCTTTAAATCAGTTCAGCGCATGCAGTGGCGGTTCTACCGTGAATTGCTCCCCGGGCAAGACTCGCTCCCGGCACCCCAAAGAGATGCCACTATACAGTACCAGACACAAAACCTTTAGAACAAACAGCTTGCAGATAAAAATCTCAATCTAAACATTCAGTGTGAATTGCATATCGATTCACACTGAATGTTTAGACGTTGACACATTTCTTTTAAAGAACACTTAAACAGTTTGATGGCAAAACGAGATAAATACCATTTGTCATCAGATAAACATGGTTGTCTGTTTTAATTCCACTAGAACTAACACTGGCTTTACTGCTCTTGGGAAAACAATATTTATGACAGTAATATTTTTACAAAGGAAAATATTAAGCAGAGAGATAATGCTATGATGCTTAATTGTACTATCTCATTGATTGACCTCTGACCTCTATTATCACCTTATTGGACCACAGAGACATTCACCTTATATACAGTACCTTATATGAAGCATCCCTGTAATATGTCAAAGTTTAGGTGATGATGATGCACTGTGAGCAAACGTGTTTTTAATGTTTCGCGTGATATTCAACAAACTTTATAATTAAAAAGTTTTTCTGGAATAAAAAAAAACTTAGCACTTTTTTCTTCTCCCATGTCTCTCTACAAAAACACAACCAACATATGAGTTTGCTATATTTTTTAATTATTATTGCTAAAACTCAACCATGACTTTTATTAAAACTACACCACATTCTTATTTTAACAGAAACACAACTGCAGGTTTGTC
>JAQMYG010000008.1:24652460-24669883 GCA_030014215.1 Clariallabes teugelsi | reverse complement strand
CACACACTCTATCCTTCTTTCTTCACCTCTCTCTCTCTCACTCTCTTTCTTACACACACACACACACACACACACAATCTATCCTTCTTTATTCACCTCTCTATATATCTTTCACAACCCTTTCTTTCTTCACCTCTCTCTCTCTCCCTCTCTCACACACACACACACACACACTTCATTTCTTTCTTCACCTCTCTCTCACTCTCTCTCTGTCTCCCGGAACCCTTTCTTTATCTATCTATCTATCTATCTATCCTCACCTTTCGTCTCCTTCTGTCTCTCAAACATTCTCTCATGTTTCTCTATCATGTTTATCTCTCCTTTTTTTAACCTCCTTTGTTTCCTGTGTCATTGTCTCTCCCTCCATTTCTGTCATCTCTCTCTCTCTCTCTCTCTCTCAAGATTAAAAGGCACTTTATTGCCATGATAGATATTTACATTCGTATTGCCAAAGCTTAGAAATAACGCACAAGAAAATAGTAATAGTAGATTAAAAAACAACAACAGAATAGTATAGAAATAGTAATAATAATTAAATTTTTATAAAATAAAAGAGTACAGACATTTAGTTTAAGATAAAATGACTCTCTCTCCCTCTCTCTTCTGTTTTTCTGTGATTCTGTCCATCTCTGCCATTTTCCATCTCTCCCTTGTTTTATTAATTTTGCAAATAATCCTGTAACGCTTTTTCTGCCTTTGTCTCTCCGTCCCTCCCTTTCTTTGTCATTCATGCATTTATCTCATTCCTTTCTACCTTTCTCTGTCTCTTTCTTCTGTTCATTTGCCCATCTTTCTCAAACTTTCTATCTCAGTTGTTTCTACCTCACTCGCTTTCAGCTGTACCTTCTTTGTTTGACTTGCCCTGTCTTGCTCCCTTTTTCTCTATACTGTATATCTCTGTTTATCTGTCTCCCCTTCTTTCTGTCTTTCACATAGTTTCCCCTGGATCTCTCTCTATCTCTCGTACATCCTCTTCCTCCCATACTCTGCCTCTCCCTCCATCAACTTCAAACTGTTTTCTCTTTTTCCCATCTTTAACTTTTACACTAGCACTGTTTTGGAGATAAAGTCAGAGAGGCCAGATTGAGGTGGTTTGGACATGTTCAGAGGAGAGATGGTGAATATATCGGNNNGAGGTCTAGAGGAAGACCAAAGAGGAGATTTATGGATGCAGTGAGAGAGGACATGAAGTTAGTTGGTGTGAGAGAAAGAGGAAGCAGAGGATAGGGTTAGATGGAGGCAGATGATTTGCTGTGGCGACCCCTGAAAAGGAACAGCCGAAAGACAAAGAAGAAGACTCTTTCCCTTTTCATGTGTCTTCATTTTGGTTCATGAGTATTTCTGTTGTTTGTCTCCCTCTATGTCTCTGTCTTTGTATCTCTCTCTCTCTCTTTTTCTCTATTCCACTTCTAGCTTGCAATTTTACAACAAATTGCACAATTCATAGTTAAAATTATAAGATTGTGGGAGAGAAAAGAGAGAGAGAGATTTATCACTTTATTGACGAGGTCAAACTCGACAGTAGCGATTACGGGTTCGTACGAAAGTAGACACTCATAGCATTAAGGATTTGCAGTTTTTCCTCCCCAGCAGGGGGCTCACAGCCATCCCGCTCCACTTCCCATCGACCTGCTCGGCATCACCTAAACACATGAAACTAAACAGTGTCCTAACGAATCTAATGGCAGACTTGCACTGATAAAATAATCACTTTAAAAATTATTTCAATTCCGCGGGCTGAATGCTTATACTGAAATACTGTAATACGTTAATAATGGAATGCCAATATTAAAAAGTCTAAAGTATTCAAACACTACAAATTACGAGCAATTATAAAAAAAATTTTTTTTGCATCATTGTGGTTGAGTTTCTGTTGCATTCGTCTTGGTTAAAGGCTTAGAGACCTCAATGATCCCTCGCAATTTCATCAGGTCAAACGACTAGCTACGCCACACTAGCACCCTCCTCCACATCTTGAGTTGTTTTGCGTTCGTCATCTTGTCGAAAAAGTCCATCTTCTCCTTGGATTAGGATTCTAGCTTCTAGTTTTTTATTCTAGAATAAGAGTTTGGTGTAAACATGATTGCGCTACACTTCATGATTGCTTTCTGTTCTCTGTTTCACGTCGTCCTGCGGCCCTTCTAAAGTCACTGCAGGCTTACCTTCTTTATCACTGCTCTAAGTGCCCAGAAAGAAGGTCATTTGTGATTCCATGAACCGGTTATACTGAATAATACTGAATAATTCCAGCCTTGTTGAATAATTTGTGCCTGAGAACTTTAGGAAGCTCCATCATGATACAGTTCCATGACGCATGATAAGCTGACTGTAAGATAAGCTGTATTGTTCTTCCTCATTTCTGTTTAATGAAGAGTGCAAATCTAAAACCATAATCCGAGCACCGGCATATTCATAGTGTCTCATTACGAGCAACGTTGTGAAAATGTGAGCGCTGCAAAAAAAAAGGATGCGGTTTGACCCGGGCCGCCCTGTGTGCCTCATTATTTCATGGCCGTATACCAACGCTGGCGCTTGACAAGCATGTGGGCTGTAAGACAGAAACCAAGTAAACAAACAGCTTAAACCTATCTGGCCGTCATTTCCATAAAGACAAAGCACTTTATATTGATTCGAGCAAAGCCCTTCATCTCATGCCGTCCTCCTACAACACAAATTTATCGCTTCACCCTTAATGGTCACTTTCTGATCAATAAAAAGGCTCAGTGTATGAGCTACACTTTGTGAAAACTGCATCACTGCAAACATCTCATAATGGTGTAACAGACATCAAGAATTTCAGCGACCTTGATGGCCTGCTGTAAGAGGTTTCATACCGTGGCACTGCGGAAGAATTACAGGTTTTTGTTAATTATCAATGCATCCATTCTAAACAGTTATTGTTTCCATAGCAACACTGATACATGGACTTATAAAGATATTTATATTAAGCGGTTTGTTTTATTATGAAAGTCTCAAGGATAAAGGACTAGAGCTGCATTTGCACATAACTATAAAGATTTATTTTTGTTTAAATGACATTCTTTAATAAATTATTAAAAACATCTACATGATTTGTAATCGCAATATGCTATGGTATAATAACACACTTCAGGATGTGCTGTTACGAGAAAATAGTCCACTTTGCAGTGCTAGGAAACGAGAAGAAAAGTAAGGGATCAAAAATATAATAAATTATAGTATAAATAATACATTAAAATAAAAAATCTATATTAAAAAATCTAAATAAAAAAAAATAAAAAAAATTTATTAAAAAATAAAACTATCCAGAATGAAACTGAAAAATAAAACTCAATTAAATTGTAAAAAAAAAAAACAATTAAAAAAATAAAACTAATAAGAATTTTTAAAAATGGAAATTAAAAATCACTAAAATAAATTTTTTAAAACTAGGGTTAGGGTTAGGTTTTTTTTTTTTTTTTTTAAATCAAAAAGAAAAACTAATTAAAATAAAATTTAACATGTATAAAAATAAAAAATACAATATCTTTCATAGAAATAAATCAATCAAAATAAATGTATTAAAATACAAATAAAAATAATATATAAAAAAAAGTGCTGGGTCTTTACTAGATTATGGTGTTAGTTGTTAATGTTGTTTGTTACGTGTTAGTTGTCTTAGGTGAGTTAAAAACCTGGTTATACAACAGTTACTGTTGATTGGATGAGAGGCGTTCCAGGAGTGGCGATAATGGTCAGTAACAGCACTGGGATGTTTAACTATATGTATCACTCCGTGTCCCAGGTGTTCTACAGTCATTAATTACACTCAGTGTCGGTCGCAGCTTGGATGAAAGTAGGTCTGTATGGTCTGAAGTGCTGAGGAGAGAGCGGTTAGTTCGTTCCGCCAGGAGCAAAATAACTGGTTTAATAAACAATCAATGCATAATCTGTTGATAGTATGGGTCTTTGTGGAATGGTTGAATAATATCACACTCAAGCTTGTACATCATGACCACATCACCGGCGTGCTGATAACCAGCACAACAGCTCGACCCCGCATGTGATGTCACTTAAATAAAGCTGAAATTTCATTAATTATTAACATTGCTATTCATTAAATCGGTGTGAGGCTCGGGAGAGATAAACCAATGAAGCTGTGGTCATCTGGAGTCAATACCACATCCACCGAAGGTGCATCAGCAAAATAGAGGAAGTCCATCATTTCCACCGGTTAATGACATTTATGCAAATTACTAAACTGTGCGGCTTATTTATTTTTTTGGAAAACATTGATAAGCTGAGTCATTCATGGGTGCTTTTTCCATTTCAGCACTTTTTAGCAAAAATCCTGTAGTTTATTTCTGTTCAGAGTGGAATTCATCACATTACGGAGTCCAGGGCTGTGAGTGTATTTAATATTTAATACCACATCCAGCGTTCTTGTCCCTTTCAATGACGGAATAATTCATTACAGCATAGATATTAATCGTCCAAGTGTGTTTTAAGTAATTTTTTTTTGTTCTCTGAATCCTGACTAGTGTTTAAAAAAAAAGAAGAAAAAAAGAAATGAAAGTGTGTATTATATATATATATATATATATATATATATATATATTTTTTTTTTTTTTTTTTTAGGATTCGTTTGTTGCAGATAAAAATAAAAGTATTGAATTAAATTGAATTGAATTAAGAAAAGGTAAGTGGGTGATTTCATTTCATTGAATAATTTTGTATGTGAATGTTTGTAGATGAGATTATTGAATCCTGTCCTTCAAATATGAAAGTTGCTCATAAAAGTCATAAAAGTCAACCAATAATAATATAGAGTAGATGCTCGATATGTTCTTTCAGAGATGATTGACAGCTCTGCGTATACAATAAAATAAACACTTGTATTTTCAGTGTCATTCAGACACGTATTATTTTGAACAGGGTTTTAGTGGCGACATTCCTCAGTGAGCACGTTTATCAATATTTGTTGTACTGGCGTCCTAAATATAGAGTGTTTCAGGCATTTTGCGTCACACATAATTCACCGGCTCGTTGATTCAGTTTCAGTGGCTCATTCTCTCCATGAATCAGATCCAAAAACTCACTGGTTTCATAATTCAGATTCAGAGCCCTGTTGTCTATAGGATTCAGATCTAAAGTCTAATTGGCTCTATGATCCTGAGTCAGATCCTTATTAAATTGACACTAAGATTCAATCATCAGATCCAGATGTTTAATAACTCTATGGTTTAGATTCAGAGACTCACTTGTTCTGAAATTCACGTGCTGAGGTGCACTGGATTTCTGATTCATATTTATAAATATTTAGACTCAATGGCTCTGCGATTCAGGTTCACGATCTCATTAGCTCTACGATTCTGATTTTTGCAGGATTTTATTAAGTCCATGTTTCGCATTCCGAGTGGTACTGGCTCCATGATTCAGATCCCGAAAACGTACTGGCTAAATGATTTAATAACTCTTTAATTCAGACTCAGAGACTAATTGGCACAATAAATCAACTTCAGAGGCTCATTGATTCTTTGAGCCAGACTGTGTGGCCCATTGGGTCATTAATTCAGATGTAAATGTAAATTGACAATATGATTCAGATCCACAGAATAAATGATTCAGAATTAAAGAATAATTGGCTCTATAATTATGATTGTACTCATACACCACTTAGCACTTTGCACATTTAGCACACATTTGTACTGTACATGGTCTATATTTTGCACACCTTGAACTTTGCACATTGTTCTGCTAATGATTGGATACCGCTTTTCTATTTAATTCCATTTGAATTCTATTTTATTACTTAACCCTAACTACAGTATATTGCCTATATTTGTATAATTTTTATTATTATATTCTTATTTCATATTTTATATTCTTTATTTGAATATTTTCCTTTTGTATACTATTTCTCTTTTTTTGTTATATTCTTATTTCATATTCTTTATTTGAATACTCTATTTTCTTTTTTTATTTTATTTTAAGGTCATGGACGGCCGTACAAGCATTTGACTGCATATCATACTATGTATGACACAAATAAAATTTGAATTTGAATTTGATTTGATTTTGAATCAGAGGGTCATTAATTAAGATTCAGACACTTATAGGCTCTGTGACTCACTCACACTGAGTCAGACTGGCTTACTGATACACATTTAGAGGCCTTTCAGATTTGACTCAAATTCAGAGACTCAGTGGCTCTGTGATTAAGATTCAGCCCTAGATCTTAATTGGGATGTGCGATTCAGATTTATAGATTTATATTCAGAAACTCAACCCAGAGATTTTTTTTTTGATATACAAATGAAAAACATTGTATGTTTCTTTTTTTTTTGTACGTAGGAGCAAAAGCAAATGCAAGAGCGAGATATGTGGTAAATCTACTGGGTGAGTGAGTGAGTGAGTGAGAAGCCATTTTCAGGACCTCGTCCCATGTTGTGGATATTTTTAATGGAAAAAATATGAGAATGATTAAGCCCATGGCGATTAAACCTGTGCAGTCATTGCAATGTGCCAATCACATTGTTGAGTCCATTTTGTTACCTAATGAGGTCCAGGTGGATCAGGTTAAGGACCTAAATTTAGGACACAGCAAGATGAAAAGCACACACTGGGACTTCCATCCAGTCTCAGATGTTTTGAGAAGCTAGACTCAGAGCCATTGGCACACTGCAGGCGGTCATGTCATGTGCCAGAGCCTCCAGTCACTACGGAATAGAGCTGTATAAATCATTATTCAGCAGAGTTGCAGGGCAGACGTACCACAAGGACTGGGTCTCTTTGCGCTCACGTGTGTCCTGGCCAGAGCTCCGAAGATCTGATCCTGCCAGACAATGATCAGGAAAGAGAGAATGTCAAATAAGGGGTTTAGGTGTTCCATGATTCTAATCCAGATGCACACTGACTCCATGATTCAGATCCAGAGGCTCATAAGATCTATGATTCAAATACTCATAGCCTTATGATTTAGATCCAGAGAATCATTAGCTCTGGGGTTCAAATTCAAATTCAAGGCTCCTGTGGTCTGGAGTTTCAGAATTATATTGGCTCGTTGATTCAGATCCAGAGTGAGACTCCTTGGACATGGGATTCAAATTCCTGTTTGCTCAATGATTCAGATTGAGCACACATTGACTCTTCATTCAGATGCTCATTAACTCTAGATCCGTGATTCAAATACTCATCAGCTTTATGATTCAGGTTTAGAATAATATCAACTCACGAATTCAGATTCAGATGCTGACTGGCTTTATGATTCAGATCAGGCTTATGAAGCATTATGATTCAGATTTAGAATCTGATTGTCTCAATGATTCAGATTCAGAAACTATGCACTCCTGATTCAGATGCTCATTAACTCTAGATTCGTGATTCAAATGCTCGCTGGCTTTATGATTCAGGTTTGGAAGATTAGAAGTTTTGATTGATTCAGATTCAGATCCTCAGGCTCATTTGCATAACGATTCAGATTTAGAGTCCGATTGGTTCAAGGATTCAGATTCAGCACTTACTGACTCTTGATTTAGATCTCTGCTTACGTGATTCAAATGCTTGTTAGCTTTATGATTCCGGTTTAAAATCATATTGACCCAGTGATTCAGATTCAGATCCATAGGCTCTTTTGATTTACGATTCAGATTTAGAATCCAGTTGTTTCAATGATTCAGATTCAGAAACTATGGACTCCTGATTCAGATGCTCATTAACTCTAGATCCGTGATTCAAATGCTCGCTGGCTTTATGATTCAGGTTTAGAATCATATTTACTCACTGATTCAGATTTAGATAGTCAGGCTCTTTTGAATTATATGATTCAGATTTAAAATCCGATTGGCTCTATGATTCAGATGCCGTGGCTCATAGGCTCTGGGATTGGATTAGATCTGTGATTCAAATGTTCATTGGCTTTATGACAAAGGCTTGAATGTTCACTGGCTTTATATTTCAGACCCACAGGCTCATTGGGTCTTTGATTAGGACTCAGAGGCTTGATGGCGCTATATTTCAGCTTCAGATGTTCATTGCCTCTGTGATCTAGATTCAGAGGACCACTGGCTGTATGAATTGGATTCAGATGCTCATCGCTGCTTTATTTCAAATTCGTCACTTAATTGCCTGAGAGATTCTGATTTAGAGACTTGTTGGCTTCATGGTTCAGATTTTCAGCTTGTTGGCTTTCATTCAATTTTAGATGTTCACAGCGTTTGTAATTCAAATTATTCGGTTAATTTGCTCAGTGACTCTGAATTGTTGGCTCCACGACTCGTATTTCAAGGCTCACTGGCTTTATTTTTCAGATTCTAAGCATCCTCGGGTGTGCGATCCAGGGTTGTTGAGTGGTCAGGGATAAATGGGATTTTCATGTCGTGGTCTTTGTGTTGCTTTCATTTACGAGCTGCTAACATACCTCGCGCACGGGCGGTGAAAGCAGATAGGGAAGAAGAGAAACGAGATCAAATCAGAGGTGAGACGAGGAAAGAGGAAGTAGGAGAGGAAAGAGTGAAAGGAAAGATGAGAGAGGACAGATGAGAGGGAAAGACAAAGCCCAGGAAAGATGAAAAGAGGAGAGGACAGTGTCGAGGAGAACAGCTGCTGTCTTGTCTCCTTTAATAACCCCTGCGGATTGAAGGAGAGGTGCCGACAGCTGCTGGCGTGTCAGTTTCACTCTCTTTTAAAAAAAAAAGAGTCCGAAGGATAAATCCGGCTCTGACATGAGCCATGACTTCAGTTCAGACACTCCCTCCCTCACTCTTCTTCTGAAGCCTCGGCTGATACGTTTTTTCTCTCTCTCTCCATCCTCTGATTGCTGCTTTCTTAACTCCAGCCTGTTCCTTCATCAAAAATCCAGATGTGTCTTTATTTGGTTGGTGGCGTATGGTGGATGAGGCAATTGTGTAACGTTGTCAGTGAATCAGTCTGCACTGATGGATGATGGAGCTTCATGTTAATTTGATTTTGATGGAAACTGCTTGTATAGGCACAGCGCCAGTCCCGCGTGTCAGTAAAAGAGGTAGAATGATGATGACTAGTGATATTAAGTAGGCTAAGTATGGGATAACAACTTCTGACCAATCAGAATTGAGAATCCAGTATTGCTTTGATATAACACCAAACCAAAGTCTATATCTATATGAATAAAAGAAGGGTTTTCTATGTACATTGGTCAGAACTCGCTCTTACAATGATATCTTTACGTTTCATACATTGGAGGACCTGAACGCAGTCTCCCCAGAAGTTTTATGTCTGTATGTCTGTATGTCTGTCCAGCCAGATTTTGTCACAGCATCACGCAAAAATGGCCAGACAGAATTTAATGAACCTTTGGCAGTATTTAGGTACTTTCCTGAAGGTATACCTGTGCCAGAAATGAAATCAAAATGTTGAGAAGTTTTGTGCCAGATTACATCACAGCATCTAGCGTTTTTTTCCCCCCTGAGGTAGGCGTGGCTATATGCGTCACCCCCACAGAGCCAATCATTGCTATAGAGATGACACAGAAACAACCGTAATGTCTTTACCTACGTACAAGCTGGCAAAATCCTCAATACACACACGACACCATGATTCATCATGGCTTACTCCACAATAATGGTACGTACACTATGAAAACTGAACCTTGCGCCATGAATTACATCAAAATGTTGAGTAAAAGGGAAATTATGAGCAGTTACAGATGTTCCAGATACTGATCAGCTTATTTGTTAACCTTTTAACAATTTCTACAAACTCACTACGTGTCAACCACAGGTACTAACACTAGTATGCTAATAGTTAGGTATACATTACTATGTAATTATGATAATTAATAAGCTTCTATAGTTTCAGACAGAAGTACTATTCATTTCTTAATCCTGACTCATGCAAAGTCACACCTTCAGCTGATTTGTTATTCAGTACGGTTAGTACGTTCTTGTTCAGTGCAGTACATAAAGTGTGAAATTTTAGGAACAAATATTTAATATACACCAAATATTACTCTCCTGTATAAAACACTTGCTCTAACAGGCTGTCGGGAGAGCGCTAGGATTCTGCCACAGCCTGAGCGTTTGCTGCTTTACAGCTTGCTGATAATCAAATTTCCATTTTCCACTCCGTAGTCCTCAAGAAGGCATGTATATAACTCCGACACACATCAGCCTTCTCCTCGCACGCACACACACGCACGCCGCGTCGCGCCAGGCCTCGCTGCTTTATAACCCCCCGTATCAGGCGTGGCGTGAGAGAGAATTAGCTGCCAGGACCTCATATTTGTTTCTGAAATAGGACGAGGAGAGCTGGCCGAACAAACACACTGAGACATCCATCAGGTCGGAGGAAAGGGGTGTAAATCTCTGCTGTTTTTTCTCCGGCCAGCCCAGCAAACCCGTTACAGCACAGTCCTCTGATTTACACAACTAGACGTAAAAAAAAAAAAATAGTAAAAAACCGCTCAGAGAGAACGCTGATATCTTTAATACCATTATTTCTCTGATTTTACTGAGTAACACATGAAAGCAGCATAAGACCACTGTATGCTTGTTAGTGTGTCTTACTGTGTGTGTGTGTGAGAGAGGGAATCACATGGCAACAAAAAAAATGTCTCCCACAGAATGGGAAAGTCTTGTTGATGAGAGAATGGCCGGAGCTGACAGGAAGGCTGCGGTTACTCAATTAATCACGCTTTACAACCGTTATGAGCAGAAAAGCATCTCAGTACCCACACACTGAGGTGAACATCAAGGTAGAAGGTTTTCTCAGTACAACGGAGCCACGATCGGACCGACCGTTTCAGGTCTGAAACGCCGGCCAAGTATCCTGTGATGGCCAGGTAACCCAACCGAGTTCCTGTAATGTGCAAGCGGTGCAGTGGTCAGAATGAGGTTGTGCATCGCCCTGCAAAAAACACTTTTGTGTGTGTGAGTACATCCTGTAGAATTTGACTGTAGTATTCACTTTTCATGTTGACACCGCAGGGTAGAAAATCCACATAAATGATGTCACATTTGTCTGGCCAAAACGTTTCCTGCTGATGCAATTTCTCAGGATTTTTGTTTCACGTTCCGATTCGTGGCTGAAAATGACGCACTTACGTTTCGTCACAGTGATCAAGTTATCTGTGTGCAAAGCCGGCTTTAACTTCAAACTCAATCTTCAATCCGGTCGAAGGCAGAGAGCTCTCTCAGTACCCATGAAGTCACCTTCCGGACAAGTCCCGGTTTGACTTGAACGAGCGCTGTGACAGGATCATGACCTGACTATACACGTTTATGATGCAGGATTCAAGTGTAAAATGTATATAAAACTTTCTCCACTTAATGTTTCGTATGCATGTTGGCAAGACTAAATAAAATAATGGGTGCAAAATTAATGAATTAATTGATTGATTGATTAAGTAATAATAATAATAATAATAATAATAATAAAAATCAATATATAAATATTCAAGATGCTAACTGGCATTTAAAGCAATCATGTCCAAATCCCCCTGTGGTTGTACTTTGTAATGAACGTGCCTGGGATCTCGGGACAAATCCCACCCCGGAGTCACATATCAATCTCCCAGCTTTATGCCTGAGACTTCTCTCTGACTTTAATTTGCTTCAGTAAGCAATGTTTTATTCATCGCACTGAGACTGAACGCGTCGCTGGTGTTGTTGTTCTGGATCTTCTGAGTGTGCTTTATACCAGGCTTAGGAGCCGTACTGAAGACTCATGATGTGTCGACGGGGGACACGTGGCTAACAGGAACATACATTATTTATTTTATTATTTCACTATTTAAACTGTCTTAGTTTACTTAATACTTCTGTACTTAAATTTGATTATTTTTTTCGAATTACATTTATAAATGTATAGTTTTTCACTTAATATAAAAAAAATTAATAAATAATTTCGTTTTGGAAAGCTGGTAATGGAAAAATTTTCTAATTTATTTATTTATTTATTTCATTTTTTAAAAAATCTATAAACCCACCCACCACTTTGTTCCCCAGAAAAATAAAACTTCTTTGTTTGTAATTTATAAAGTTTCATTAAATTTTCCTTTACTATTAATATCACTCCAAGGAAAGAACAGAAAAAATTGGTAAAGAAAAGAATGAAATAAAAAAATTAATCAAATAAAAAAATAATAAATCAAATGAAAAAATATATATATACAGTATATATATTTTTTCTGTAAGTCTTCACAAGGTTTTCACACAGTGTTGCTGGTATTTTGGCAGATCTCCTCTAGAGCAGTGATGTTTTGGGGTGTCGCTGGGCAACACGGACTTTCAACTCCCTCCAAAGATTTTCTATGGGGTTGAGATCTGGAGACTGGCTAGGGCACTCCAGGACCTTGAAATGCTTCTTATGAATGCTTCTTGATTTATAATTTTTTTTTTATTTTATACATTTTTTTATTTCATTCTCTTCTTTTCTACAGTGAAACCTTGGATTGCGAGCAACACGGTTTACGAGTGTTCCGCAATATGAGCAAAGATTTTTAATAAATTTTGACTTGGAAAATGAACAAGTCTTGGTTTACGAGCACCGAGTACCATGTATCACACATGCGCTTCTTGTCACGTGATCGTAACTGAGCAAACGTTTTTTCTCTCTCTTGCACTACGGAATTGTGGGTAATCGTCTCCCCTGCTGGGTCTTAGTGCTCGTCTCTTACTGGTATAATCAACATCCGTGCACGCGTGTACTGTTTACTATAACACTGTGACCACGTGTGCGTGTGTGTAAAACATATTATATTTTGTGTCTGTATGCGTGTGTGTACAGCGCGCGTGTAAAGCAAAAGGAAGTCTCATTAGAGAGGTTAAAGATCCAAATTTCTCTCTCCTTCTCTGTATCAGCTTTGTGTCTGTGTGCGCGTGCGTCATTTGACACCGTGCCCCTTCACACACACACTCTTCCTTTTGCCTTCACACACACACACACACACACACACACACACACCCTTCCTTTCGCCTTCACACACACACAAACTTTGCTCTAAACAGAAACACTGCTCTGTCGCGATTCTTTTCAAAGGTAAAGTGCAGGTTAATTTGTTTGTTTTATTTTTACTTTACAGCAGTGATTCCGTTAGTATGCACTCACAAGAGTGTCATTAGCGATGTTCCTTGTTAATTTTCCAGATAAAACAGGCTTTGCGTTAATGTGTGTGTGTGTGTGTGTGTGTGTGTGTGAAACTCAAATACGAGAGTACCAAGGTTTACTGTGTAAAATGCGAAGAGGGAGTGGGGAGGGGCTGAATCCTCCTCTCCTCTTACTTTAGCTTCACACACACACACACACACAGCACCTGCACGCATAAACAGAAACACTTATCTGTCGGGATTTATTTTTCCTTTTTTTAAAGATAAAGTGCAGGTTAATTTGTTTTATTTTTGCTTTATATTTTGTATTAATTATTTTTATGTATTTATTTTTTGGGGGCTGTAGAACAAATAATTTGTTTCCATTGTTTCCCATGGGAAATAAGAAATAAAAAATAATCACTTTAGTTTACGAGTGTTTTGAAATACGAGCCTGCTTCCGGAACAAATTATACTCGTAATCCAAGGTTCCACTGTATATAAATATATATATAAAGTTAAGCTAATCACACACTTAGGGCATGAGGTGGGATACACCTTGGACCGCTACGCCATCGTGCCGCCTGTTCTGCTAATCAAAACTTGTTAAAATGGAGGGAAAAAACCCCTTGGTAAAACTTTTTTTCTAGAAAGCCTTATTCATGAGAACGAGCCACCTTTCAGAGTCTTCTGCCTTTTATCTCCGCTTCCTCCGTGTGATCACAGCGATATCTGGCTGTCTTGTCAGTTCCAATTACAGTTTCCTCGGCTCGGCTGAGGCTTAACCAGAAATCTTTACAAGCCTTGTGATGTCTCACAAGAATGCCGAGCGGCCTCGCTCTCAGCCTTGACCTGGAGTGTTGCTCGTGAAGGCTGATCGATGGGCATCGGGTCCAGACACGTGACCTCATGGATGAACAGGAAGAAGAAGAAAAAACCTTGAGAAAATGACACTGGAAGCAGGTAGAGGATCAATACTTAATTTTTAATGCATTTCACGTAAAAAACAAAAAAATATGATTCAGCACTTTGTTTATGGTATATACATTATATATTTGCATCAGGCATTAAATAATGTTGTAATTAGTGAGAAGGGAGGAGGAAAAAAAGACAAGATGAGAACATACTGCCAGGAGCTTCTTGTTAGAGTCACGTGATGCACTTGCAGTGCCGTCTCATCCACAGATCTTATCGCGTTGATCGATACGTTGCATCGTTTAACAATACTGACATGAGGCGTGAGCTATGGCTTTGTCACAGCACCCAGAGATCATATAAAATATCTTCAACATGTCCTTGGTTATGTCCATGTTCTTATCATGAACAACAATTACGGCACGTTTCTCACGAGTCTCAGAGGTGAACCTTGTAGATTTAAACAGAAACTGCACCGTAAGTCTAGCAATGCTCTTCACTCCTATTTAGAATTAGCTAACTAACTAGATTTAGACCATCACGTCAGGTCACGTCAGTGGTGATTAGAGACAAGAAGATTCAGTTACGTATCATGATTCTTTTGTGTGGCAATTCATGTCCATAAACAATGTTTTAAGAATGTTTTTTTTTATTTATACGTTTGCATTCAAGGTGGTAAAATGTTGCTATTCCTCTATAATACTACAGGTGGTGCAATCTAAACTATTCACTATTCAAATCATATCAAATCAAATTGGGGTGTTTATATAATGCGAATACAAACAGAATCGCAATACAAATCGAATCGGCGCCTAGGTATCGAGAGAATATCGTATCGGCCAGTCCTTGGAGATTTCCATTCCTACTGATGATTTTTCTTATTTCTAGCTACACCAAGATAGTGAAATATTTTTCCGTTAGTTTTGTATTTAAACATATTTTTCTAGGCTAACAGCAAAAATGGCACAAATTATCACATTAAAAGGAGGTTTTCCAATATTCCAATATCACCTCAAAAGTATTTTGGTAAGTTTTCCTAAGTAATCGTTTTAGTCAACAAGTGTCTTCATAAGTCTTCATCTTCAATCAACAAGTTTTTATGTCTCAATAAGTCTTTTTGTACATCTTCATCTTTAATCAACATGTCAACATAGGTGTTTGTCTTTAATCAACAAATGTTTGTACGTCTTTGGGGGCTTTTACACTGGGGTCCGGCAAATGTTTCCGAGAACACTTGGCTACAATCTACCAGGCAGTGGTTCCTCAGTGGTTAAGGTATTGGACTAGACATTAAAAGGTCCCCTGTTCAAACCACCAAGTTGCCACTGTAGGGCCCTTGAGCAAGGCCCTTAACCATAAGTGTCCTATGTGTAATGAGATAAATGTAAGTCGTTCTGGGTAAGGGTGTCTGCAAAATGCTGTAAATGTAATATTAATTCAACAAGCCTTCATAAGTCTTCTCCTAAGTCTTTGTCTTCGATCAAGTCTTCATAAAACTGCATAAATGTTCATAAGTTTTTATCTTCAAAAGAAGAAAAATGAGAACAAAAAAAGAACAAACATTTAAATTATTAACCAACCCTACATAAATTCCAGACGATGTGTATATTCCCTGTAATCACTTGCAGTCTTTTGAGATTAAGTAATTGCACAGGTCCACACTGCGATGTTAATTTTTATGCGGTAAATTGTGTTTTCAAAAAACTTTTAAAAATGTTTGTTTTTATTTTCTTATTTTATTTAGATTTTTTAATACTTGAAATGAAGAATGATTTGTGAAAAATAATCATGTTATAGGAAATCATGTTTTTTTATAATGACAGTCTTTTTTTATATACTGTATATAAAAATTGGAATTGGTGAGAACTTGCTTTGGTGTCAAAGAAGTAAAAGTCCTTGATTTCATTACATGTTACGCTGTTAGTTATTTCCGTATAGCAGTGAGGGTTTTATCGCTCGTGTAAAGTGTAAGAGAATTTTTATTTAAAGCCGAGCTGATGATTTACTGCCCCTGAATTGGGACTTGATTGACACCTTTGAAAGTGGTTTAGCTTTTAAGAAGCACTTTTATTATATTCTTTCTGCAAGCTTTCCAGACGCTGATATACCCCTTTCCTGCCGCACCTGACACGAACCGAGTTCCAATAACAACGCCCGGAGCGAATAAGCTAGCGGGTGACTCGGCTCTGTCTACTGACACCCAGACTTAATGAAACACTCACCTTGACTCCGGCGAAGCCAACATTGACACCTAGCGCGTGTCATTCAGAGGAGATTATTATCCCAGCAAATGTGCTTATATGCCAACTACCACATACACACAAGCCCACACATGCACGCACACACACACACACACATATATCCACACACACATCCTGAAGGACCCCCTCGGCAGGAAGCATCTGCTTGGCTCAGAGTTGCAGGTGATAAAATGTAACACGGGCCACCTGGCAGCCTGAAGAACGAACGCACATCCTGTAGTGGCCACCATATTGGCTCGCCATATTAAACACCTGCTGGATCGACTCAGTTAGAGGACATTATCTATTGCCGCTTTTCCAAACCTGTCCCGTTTCCAATAAGACAAATAACACGGGCGAACCGAACAACGTGCAGATGCTCGGCTGTAATTTGTTTGCCTTGAGTGAATCCAGGGTGCAGTGGCGTGTAGTAAATCCTCTGTGATGAATTAGACACGTCGCTCAGATGTAACAAAGTCGGTCTTCTATGTACGTAGCTGGAGTAAATTTCCTTGAACTATTTCGGCTCGTTTCAAATCCAGTTCAAGTAGATTAGGGTAACGTTTGTCATTTCTGTAAGTAATGTTTAATATATATAAGGTAAAGGTTATACATTAAAACATTATTGACTATCTCAACATTAGTTATCAGGAACCAGTTCAGACATCACTTTTAAATGTCAATGCATGACCCTGCACCGAGCTGGCAGTTCGAGCCCATACTGTAGTAAACAAGCATCTAGCTGTACTCCAGTGCTGGAAATGAGGTCAGAAGTGCAATGATGCGTCCCGTGGGAAGGCCAGATGGCTTTCTTGGTGCACGCATGTCACTAACGGCGGTATCCATGATCTCAGCTCATGACCATGCCCGCGTCCTGTGTAGGAGGCACCGAGGCCAGGCCACCTGTGTAACCCACATGCTCCTTTACTGGAACAGCGTTTTTCAGCGCTAACTCGATGGGAACGATGTAGAGATCTGAATACAGCCGAGGTCTGCGTATTACTTCATCGTTCGCTACAGACTGATGATCGTGTGTTTATAAAGTGTATGATGCTTGTGAATTCTGAATTCTGAAAAGTTGTACGTTTCAAAGGTGTTCATTCGTTTGCAGTTTTTAAACAACAAACCATCCTAAGCAAAAGGAAAAAACAAACAAGTAAATGACTTAAATACCCCAAGGGGAGGTCAACAGTTGTTTTTGTTTTTGCCTCCTCTCTCTTTTTAGAAATCAATAACAGTTCTGAGA
>JAQMYG010000008.1:24556788-24596829 GCA_030014215.1 Clariallabes teugelsi | reverse complement strand
ACGCTCTATCCTTAAGAAACGTACACCATTTTAACACAGATGCTTGTTTGTATCACATCTGTACAGATGTTGTTCTCCGACTTCCCGGACGATCGAGGGAAGCTGGGCGTCTTCCGAAGGAACCTCCGAGAGAGCGGGGAGCAGCGCTGGGACGAAAACTGGGACCAACACATCCTGCCGCTGTTTAAGGAACATTCTGACTGAGCAGTAGCAGAGTCCGTGACGATGATAATCAGATTAACAATAAAAGTAATAATAGTAATAATAATATGAAGAAGAAGAAGAAGTGGCAGGGATTCATACAGGGTAAAACGTAAAAATATTTTTATTTGTGTGTCATTCGAGCAGTTGCATCGGACAAAACTTGAACATGAAGCAAAAAGCACACTTTGTGTAAATACGATGTAAATAAGCACTTTATTACGTTCGGGATTCAGCCAGCAGCGTGCACGTTGATGATTTCGATAGAGATCCCGTGTCGGTCGTACGGAAACACTTGACTGACGGGATTCGTAACGATGCCGTGTTTCAATCCAGCCTTTTCTGTACCAAAAAAAAAAAAAAAAGAGAGCGAGAAACAAAAAACAAAACAAGCCATCACTGTTAGTGTTACTGATAGTGTCTTGACAAATGCCTGTCAGTGTTGTTCTATCGTTATGGTTGTTGTTGTTGTGTTATGACATTAAAACTCAAACCCAGCTGGTTCTTGAAGCAGGTGTAGGTTCCTGGGTTGCGTACGGTCGAGGAGATATAAACTTCCGGAGGGTTCGTCTGACTCTTTATCAGTTTCTCTAGTAGTTTCACCAGACAGCTGACGATCTCGGGATCGTACACCACATCTGTGTTTGGTTTTATTTTCAAAAAGAAACCAGTTTTTATTCACAAAGCAAAAAATAAATAAAACAAACAAAAAGGGGATTTTAAACAAAGTACCTGCTGCGATGACGGTCTCCGCCCCGATCCTCCTCAGCTCTTCGTCTCGTACGTGTTCCCAGTCCAGTTCCTCCACACACACCGACACGCCCGTGCCGTCCTCCTGTCCGTGTAACCCGTTGTGCTGGATGTTATTCCGCAGTCGCTGCAGCACACTCTGGTGGCAGTCTGTGAACGTGTATTTTTTGGGCTTGCAGGCGCGGCACACTGCGACACCGGTGAGTCCGGCTCCGCTGCCCAGCTCCAGCACCGTCCTGTAGAGGGGTTACGGTTCTGTACATCAGCACGGACAGGACCGTCTGCACTTTAACATCAGGGTTAAAAGTCCAAGAGAGACTCGGCACAGTGTGGAGGAGTCGGACCTGTAGTGTGTGTGTGTGTGTGTGTGTGTGTGTGTGTGTGTGTGTGCTGAGATACAATAGTGTAAATGTTTCAAGACCTGCGATAACGTTCTAATATCAGCAGAATCTAAAGAACGAGCCAAAGCAAGAAACATCTGGTGCAAAGAAATGTGACTCATCACATGGTACAAATAAAGAAAGGAAGATAGAAGAGGGAAGAATAAAGGATGTAGGGAAAAACAGATAGATAGTTAAAAAAAAAAAGGTAGGAAAATAAGAAGAGGTTGTGTGAAAAAAGGGGAAAAAAAATAATGGCAAAAAAGATGGAAGTGGGGAAATAAGACTGAACAGATTAATAAAGTAAATGAAAAAAAAAAAAAAACATGTGCTCTTGGTGGGGAGGGGGAATATGAATGAACAGATAATTCCGGTAGGCTGAAAATAAAGAAGAAAAAAGGAAGTATACGTATAAACTATGGTAATATAATGCTAAAATGTAATTAAAGGTGTAGGTTTTGTAGACAAACTGTAAAAAAAGAATGAATGATTTTATGAAAAGAATTATAGGATGATGAGAATGATGCGCAAAAGGAATGGGTGCAGGGAAATAACACTGAACAGATGGATGGATTGGATGTAAAGATGATTACACAATTGGTTTAAAGAACGTGTGATGGAATAAATAAGAAAGGATAAAAGTAGGGATAAAAAAGGAATAAATGAGCAACTGAGTTAGAGGAGGACGACTGAACAGAAAAAGATACTTGGATCTTGGAAGTGAAGGAAAGAAAGACTTCATGGACCAAGTGAGTGTAAGTGAAAAGCAACCGGGCATGAAAGTGATAATGGATTTGGTAAAGAGTAAGAAAAAGAAATAAAGGGACTCTCTTATACCGCGGTACATTTCCTGAGTGAGAGTGAGAGAGACGTACTTTCCAGTGAAGACGTGCGTGTTGTCCAGCGCCCACTCGGCCAGGTAGAGCGCCGCCTCCCACGTGACGAGGCCGGTGGTGCCCTGTGAGATCATCGCTACGTTCTCTTCCAGACTCACCGGCTCTCCTGACGGCTGAACGACATTTTACCTGATCGTTACACCTGAACACTCGGGATGTTGTGATGTCATAAAAATAAATTCTCACTAGACAGAATCAGAATTTACATTAATCAATGTTTTTTTTTTATCCTTTGCTTTTTTTTACCGGCAAGATAATGCTAAGGGATACCAATGGAGGTTTTGCCCTTCAGTAAAGATGGAAGAAAAATCCATTCGGTTATGAATCACGATTCTTGTGTGTGCTGATTCACACTCAATCCATAACCGATTTTTTTTTTTTTTTAACTATTTACATTTGTAATAGAGATAAACCAGCCGATCAGCCAGCGAACAGAATCAGCTGGTTTTTAGTAGGGTTGGGTATCAAAACTCTATATAACTGGTTTGTACCAGAACCTCATCAGAATGCAGATTTTGTCAACATAACGAAACATCTGAGGACACGCGGGATAAAGTTAAAAGCAGAGGGATACACCAACACTAACAGAGTCGGGAGAGACATCGGGTCATATAATAATGATCATATTTCTGCTAAGTGATTGCTGAAATTTGAAGACGGTTTGTAGTATACCAAGAATTAGCTGTTTTCTGTGTTAAATTATTGGAGTTGGGTTAGGTAGTACGTACATTTGTTGTGTTTTGTGATGATATATTTTTATGACTTTTTTTTTTTTTTTAATAAAAAGCTGTTCTTTAAAGTTATCCACAATTTTTTGTGGCTCTTTTTTTTCCGGTCCATTTAGGCACCATCCTGTTTTAAAAGTATCGATTTGGAAGCTTCCAAGTGGTGCAACAGAAACGCATTTTTATGCAACTACATTATCAAAAATCTCACGGGTTAAAAGCCTCTTATCTGCCTTTTTCTCCAAACTCTGTGAACTCTTTACACATGCTTACACCGGTCTCAAAACAGTTTTGAGTTTTTGAGAAGTTTCTTTATAATCCTACAGGTGGCGCACTCTGAACTATTCACACATTTTCATCCCGTGTGGTAGGAGTGAATTATTTGCTACGTTTGTTCCGATGCTCTGCTCAGTAACAATGCAGCTTTAGTGTTTACTTTAATTTGAAGTAAGTTTTTGTTGTTTAAATGCAGAACTTGGTTTTTAATTGAGAAAATAATGTTATGAGGAACAGGCTACAATTAATTAATCATTAAACATTTTTAAAGGTTTAAAACTGTAACAAAATTAGGGGAAAATATTATATCATATCGGGTTATTTGTAAAATCGTGATACTTATAGAATCGCAATTTTTATCGAATCTGCACAGACGTATCGTGATAATATGGTATCAGAAGGTGACTGCTGATTCCCATCTCTACTTTTCAGTATCCCATTTCTGTCCGATGTGGATTGTTATTCTGTCTAATACGGAACAATTTCCAAAGTTACCTACCAGGAAATAAGTTTTATAACACACTGTCTCTTCTTCAGCGCTCATGACTTCACCTAAAGCATCGTACAGCTCATCCAAAGGCTCGGACGCAGTCGCCTCATGCTGTAAAGAAAAAAATATATATACAAATGTACAATATATATATATATATATATATATATATAAAATCACTGCTCTGGTATAGAATATAACAAATCAAAGTGACTTACCTTTTTAATGAGTTCGGACAGGAAGAGTCTCCTGTACTTCACAGACGGTGGATTTTTTCGACATACAGAATGAAGACACGTCTAAAAAAAACAAACAAAAAAAAGTTTCACTACTAAAGAAAAGAGAATAAATGTATTTTTAACATGAATCTGTTAAAACATATAAAATACCTTTTTCAAAATGTCCAGAATTACTCCTGGTGATGAGTTTTGGAGTTCAGTTTCTAAGGACTACAACAGAACTGTCACTTGATCATTTAAATATTCAAATTCATTCAAAATAGTTTTGTGACGTAAAAAGTGCGATTAGTAATATTGAACGTACCTTCCATGGAAACGTGTTTAAACGACACATGGCGAAAAACGACAACTGGAAACGACACGTGACGTCATGACAAGTCTCAAAGCTCATTCCTCTTGTTTGATGTGTGATGGAATATTTAACGTTTTTTTTTTTTTTTTTTAAACCAACTTCAAAAACAGACCAACTGTCTCTGATAAACGTTACACAGAGACCGCGCGCTATTTTGCTTCCTTGTGTTCAGATACTCCCGCCTCCTGTGTTCTGATTGGCTAGCACTATTCCGCTTTCTGCACCGTGATTGGATGCAAATATTTGGACGCCATATTTATTGTTGTTTTAAAATGTTGATTCATCCGCCATATTGGAAGGGGCTAGATTGACTTGCAAATAATACAGAGATTGTGATTTGCCAAAAATTTCTGCATATTACACATGAGGTAAGTGAATATCTCATTAATATCTACACGCATGCTGCCTGCATTTTTGATTGAGATCAAACTGCACTGATCAAAACACTTTAAGGAATGTTCCAACTGAACATAGATGATCATAAACCAAAATGAGATATTATATATAGAAAAAGTGAGAATTCTTGTTTTTCACATCTGATGTTAAATAATTAAACAAAATCAGACATAACATATTTTACCTTTTTTTTTTAAAAATATATATATGACTATTACTGATGATATCAGAGAAAGTACAACAGCCACGCCCTATAGTGTAGTATTAATTAGTATGTTTTGCTGCAGTTATTAAGCCCATCTATATGATTGGTGGTTGCTGAACATAGTCATTAACAAGTAATTGATGTCTATCAATATTTTATATGTAGTTACATGTTATTATTGGGAAAATTTGCTTAATAGTATAGTACTGAACTTGGTAGTGTGGGATATCACAATACAGTACAATGGATGCAGAGCCGTCCCAAACCCGGATAAAATGGGAGGGTTGTGTCAAGAAGGGCATCCTGTGTAAACCTGTGCTAAAAGACCAACAACGATATAAAGTGTGAAAGTACAGATATGATATTATACTGATCAGTCATAACACTACCTCAACCATCTGGAGTATTGAATAACACTATCAATTATACCCCAGTAAACTGGTGACAAGATCACCCTAGGCCAGCCCACCTAGTGGGGATAAGCCCACGATGACCAGGATGTGAGTGAGTATAATATAGTATATTATTGGTCAGCGGTATGAAGGAACTATTTTTAAAACATATAATGAAGTAATTTATTATACAATAGATATCATATTGTCATAGTACACAGCCACATGAAGCTTATATTTACATATGTTTCATATAAATGCTGAATAACAGATATTAAATTTTTTTTTTAATAACTCTCAATGTGGACAAATTATATTTACATCATAGAATTTACTCTTCCACACTTTTTAAGATAAACAAAGTCAGGTGGTTTAACATTCTGGTATGAGCAACAACAAAAAAACAGCTGTGTCCCAAACAACATACTACTGTAGTACACAGTTTGTCAAATCCACATTTCACTCACACTTCAGACTGTACAGTGGCATACTGAACATCCCCTCAAATTAAGCACTAATATAGCGCAATACTCTAAGTTTTTCCATATTACAACTATATATGGGGCACCAACTTTTGCACTCAGTTGTATCAGCCTGTAAGTGTCTTATCCCTTAATATATCAATCATCACCCAGTGTGGATCGGTTACTTTTTTGAGAAGCTCTACATTTTAAATTATTATTTGTTATTATTAAGTGTCATTTTAAGTTAATCTTCTGTTTTCGCTCAAAAAGTTTCGCATCCAGCAGCGCTTGGGGTTTTTTCGTCCTGTACACAGGAGATTTGGGAATTCGAGCCCCTTTCACGTTGACGATGTGAGGAAGGAGAGGTGGGTCTCGTAAACAAAGCCCCGCATCCTCAGGGGCGTGGCCTCTCACCAGGATCCGCTCCGACTCTGCGGCTGTCACAGCGATCCATCCTGAGGCAAAGTTAAACATCTTCATTATTATGTTGTGTTCGTGTCCCAAACTACTTGTTATACAGGCCACATTCTAGTGAATAGACCTTAACTTCTTGTTTGTTTGTCTGCTTAATGTGTTAGATATGACGTAGATATAACCTGCTGAAGATATTTTGATGTCTGTCACTGCCGTGTCCAGTCCTCGGCCCTTGAGCTCGAAGTCTTGAGACACGAACGCCGGAAACAGCTTCATTCGTTCCTCTCCGCCTGTTGGCACCTAAACAGGAAATGATGAAAAATATTAATGTTGAGAGAGGAAAAATTACAATACACAGTGTTTATTCTTACTATGAATGGATAAAAAGTGTGACATGTTCCTCTTTCTATTTGTAACTCACAGCGAGTAGTGTTTTCCCGGCGTGTTTCTGGTAAGTGAGATCGGCTTTGTCCAGAATAGTGATGTGGACGGGGATTTGAGACGAAGCCACGACGGTGAACCAGCATGGCTGATTACCCTGAAGAAGACAGCATGCGGATTATAAGGACAAAGTCCCTCAATATCAAACAGAAAAAATGGCTCAGCTATTACTGTCACTTAAGTAAATGTTTTTTGCTTACTTATACTTACTTATTTACATTTAGATGTTTATATTGGTTTGTTTTAGGACTCTATCTTTTTCTATCATGACATCAGCTTTCATTATACTGTGTGTAGTTCAACAGTGCTGTTTATAATCACACAAACTGTTCAAATCTAAATAAAGCACACAATCTCACTTCTAGATAATCGATCCGTGCCAGAGCTCCGAGGAACAGCGCTGTCCCCGGCTTGAGGATAAATGTCCTAGGCGTGATGGCGTGCGTTGGCACCACAAGCTTCACTTCCTGTTCGTTCAGCACCCTAAGAATCTGGTAATTAAACAACAAAATTATTTAGGTTTTTTTTTCCCCCCACACAAAGATACACCGGACTCAAGTAAGACTGCGTGATTCTACTCACGTCATGTTCTTTCATGATGCCTGGCGTGTCGTAGAACCAGTGAGCGTCTTTAATTTCGTTGTATGTAAGTTCAGCCTCGGGTTCAACCTCTGAGCTTGGTCTGCCCACCTTGTCTTCATTCAGGTCCTCTCCGAAGCTGAGGCTGTCTGGGTCAAACTCCACAAGGTCTTTTCTAGTAGACTGCACCCGGAACGTTCTCCCAACACGACCTGCGATCAAGTAAACTCAAAATTCAGCATTCAGAATGTTTTTTTTTTTCACACACTGTTTTAATTTTATCATGTTCTACTAAAACCATTTCCTGCTCCAGGTTCAGCTCACCGATCAAGTAGCCCTGTTTACGGAATTGTTGAATTCTCCTGAGCTCTTCCGGATCGAGATCGTCCTCGTTCTGCTGTGCTGCCAGTCGCAGTCGCTCCGCACGTCTGAACAGCCGGTATGGCGTCGGGTTGATGATGGGGAACTTTAAGAGGTTCAGCGTTGTACCTAGAAGAAAAAAAAAAGAATGTGTGTCTTCATTTCAATGTTTAGAAAAGATACAACGGAACCTTGGATTGCGCAGTAACTTGGTCTGCACGCGTTTTGCAAGACGAGCAAAATGTTTTAAAATAAATTTTAACTTAATAAACGATCGAGGGCTTGATATATGAGTGGTACGCATGCGCCGTGTCTGCTAAGCATCATAAGATCACAAATGAGCCAATGGTCCTTCTCTCTTGTGCGCTGCAGGGTTATGGGTAATCGTCTCCCATGCTCAGTGTCAGTCTCACTCGTATAGTCAACAATCCTTGCGCGCATGTACTGTTTATTATAACATTAAGATAAGCAAAATCAAGTGTTATTAGAAAGGTTCCTTGTTAGCAGTGGTTCCGTTAGTGTGTTTCCGCGCATGTGAGTGTCATTACAGGTGTTCCAGACAGAGCTGTGTTTCCGTTAGCATGTGTAAATTAAAATAAGAACATTTTGAGTTTTTTGGCATGTTTTTTTTTTCTGTAAAACCTATAGAAACCTGCATTTCTACAAATGGTTAAAGTTGAAATGTCTAAAATTTGTCAGATTCACGTTTATACAGTAAATGATAAAAAGAAATATTCATTGTTGTGTGCTAGCAAGCTACATAAGCTAAACAACATTTCTGACATGATTTTAAACAAATATTTATTTTCTAATATATTTTACTCAAAACTGGTTAACTAAAATAAGGAAAGCTGTATAGTATAAATATTCTTTATATCTTTATATTGATAAATTGTCATACTTAGCAACCTAATCTAAGCTACAGTAACTTGACATCGTTGTTAGAGTCTCTACTCTACCTCACCTAGCCAGTTAGCTACCAAGAACAAAACTAACAGTGTTTCTGACAGGAATTTTCAGTTATACTCCATATATTTGAAAACCTTTTCACTGCTAAGCTAGCTTAAAATATTTCTAAAGCTTTTGAAAGTCATATTTTAAACAATTATGAAGAATCTTTACAAATAATTCTAGCCTGACTGGTATTGCTAATTAATTCTGACAGGAATTTTCAGTCATGGTCGTACATTTTCATAATCTTCGCTGCTAATAACAACCAGCTAGTTAACCTTAGCAGACTGGTTGGGATTTCTGAGAGGATTTTTTTATATTTTTTACTGGCAGCACTCATTCACACTTTTGTGAAGGCTGTAGTTGTAGTTATATCATAAGTGGTTACTTAATCTAACTTGACAAGATTTATGAAAGTCATATTCATAAAATGAATAACAAATGATATAACCATCATGGTGGTTTGATGGGAAATATAAACTTGACACAATCGATACTTTAGTGTATCATTCGTGAACGAATCGGCTCGCGTTTAGGAGTCGTTTGTTCTCCAAAACACTGAGGGCATGTTATAATATTATATCACCATTTTGTGTTCGGACCCCTTTTCTATCATAACCAGCATTAAACTTTTTCCTCAATTTGATCTACACTAGCGCTTCTATTGGATCAGACTACACAGGTCAGCCTTCACTCCCCATGTGGATCAGTGAGCCTTGTCCCACACCCATGACCCTTTCGCCAGTTCACCGCTTTTCCTTCCTTGGATTATTTTTGGTATGTCCTGACCACTTCAGCCTGGGAACTACTTCCAGCACATCGACTTCAGGAAAAAGGTTATATAATTAATATAATTTGCCAAATATATCCCAGCCACTTCCATTGTAACGTATTGTAGATATTGAGAATGAAGCTCCTGTGAGAAGGGCCAAATAGATTGTGATAGAGGGGATAGAGGACTGGGTCAAAGCAACTTCAAAACTGCAGGTCTTGTGGGATGTTCCCATTCTGCAGTGGTTATGACATACCAAATGTGGTCCGAGGAAGGAATGATTGAAATGATTAATTGACTGTCTAAAAGATTCAACATAGAAATTAGAAGGAATCCTTCTCATACATTTAATATACAGAGTCAGCCAAAGAAATGTATACACACTTCAGGAAAAGAACAATAGTATATTAATATAATATTAATAGTAATCTTATGAATATCATTATATAATGTGTAGCAATAAATGTTATACAAAAATATTTATACAAGTTTTTCTTTTCCTGAAGTGTGTATACATTTCTTTGGCTGACTCTGTATTAATAATGGGATTAATACAACCGCCCTTACCAGGCCACGGTGATATCGTGGCTTTATGGATCACATCAGATGCTCTGGATTTGCAGTAGTCAGACTCCAGGAGAGTGTTAAACAAAGTGGACTTGCCAGCATTGGCAGTACCAACCAAATACACGTCTCCTTTATACTTCCAGGACGCCTGGAGTTTAGTAATCAGGTTCTCAATCCCGTATCCCGTTTTGGCACTGATCAGATGAACATTCTTTGAATCTGTTGTGGGAATTCCAGCATCAGCACAATGCTGTGCCAGCTGCCTCCTGATCCTCTTCAGGTAATTATCGGAATCTCCAGGCAGCAGGTCCACTTTATTCCCTAAAACAATGATGTGCTTGTTTTTGCCGACGAGCTGCGGCAGGTCAGGAACAATGGAGTCTGGAAGATCGAGGAGATCCACAATGAGCAGCACTAAAGCTTTCTCAGGTTTGATTCTACTCACAATTTTCCTGTACTCTTCTTTCGACATAGTGACGTTTAAAGCCTTCTGGTGGTGTGTGAGCAGAAAACAGCGCTGACATATCGCCTTCTTGAGTTTTTCTTCTTCTAGTAATTGCTTATATTTCTCACTAGGAAGGTAACCAGGAAGTTCAGGAGCCATGCAGTGCATTAAAGCACCGCATCCTGAGCAGGAGAGGTCACTGATTGGCATCTCAGCATCTGGACTTCCGTAGATCTTCTGCTCCTGTTTCGTCTTCTTTTTCTTGGATCGTTCAAGTGGAAACCCAGCATCGTGGAATTCGATGCAATCCTCCAGGTCCAGGTTCTGATCTCCAACATCTTTTAAAGATCGCAGCTGCAGCTCCAGGGCTTTTTGCTGGAGTTCTGTTACAGTCTTTCTCGGTGCTTTCGCCTCTTTTACTTTCATAGAGTCTGTGATTTGAAGTTGTTCAAGAAAAGAATCTTTATCATCGTCCATGGAGTCACAGTATTCCAAAAAGACAAAATCTTCCTCCTTGTCAGGATCAACAGATGAGTAGCTCTCTGCTGTTGCTTTACGTCTGCTTTCAGATTTCTCCTCAGTGCTGTGAAATCTTAAAGGCTCGTTCATACATGTCCAGTTCTTAGAAATCCAACAAGTTTGCTTCTTGTTTCTGGACACCAGGTCACAGTAAAGTGAGGACTGACATAAACCCCTCCATTCTACACCTCTATACTGTTGATCTCGCGTGTTCAAAACACATTTTAAACGTCTAGAAGCAGGAAACCTGAATACAGGCACTTGTAAAAGTCTAAACATGATTTAAGAAATTCTCTATAAATTGCATAAACATTTACAACCTTGAAAATCTCCAACACACGTGAAACAACCAGATTTTTTTCCCTCCGTCGCAGGAAAATGACGCCATGGTTGGCGACGGCTAATTTATTTTTTTCCAGCAAACTATTTTTTAAAAAAAATTGCAGACAAATGAAAGCGAAAAGAGCATTTTCTTTTTGTTTATTTTTTCGGCTTCTACATTGGTAAATATGTTAAACTGGTAAATAAATTAAAAACAAACATAATAACTTATCGAAAATTTTTATACAAAAAGATGTAACATAATAATCTAAAAGTGTTAAACGTTGGTGGGACTTATTTATTAATAAAATACTAAAATATTGAATATTGCTCTGAATTCAACTAAACATCCGGTCTATTCCGCGAAAACAGGAAGTGACGAATATTTTACGCGCCAAGTACTCACGGTGAAGTTTCTAAATAGAGCGCGTTTTAGCGCCGAGCCGACTGACGCCGCAGGTTTCGCTCTACATATTTATTTATTTTTAGAAAGGATTCCTGCTCCAAATCACAATGTATGACCAAGACGAAGGTGCGTTTAAAAACATCAAATTCATGTTTTTAATTCTGTCCTTCATAACAGTTTATGTAGTGTTCATAACGTAGTGTTTTCTTCAACGCTAGCTAACAATATATCCTTTTTTTATTTTCCAACCATTTTCGTATAAGCCCGCCTTCTGAACTACGATTGGCTAGATTTGTCTGAAATTCTGCTTGACGATTGGATATTGATATTGCTGTCCAATCAGTGGCTCGTTTTGTGCCGGTTTAGCCAATTATCTTTAAGGAAGGCGGGATTTGTCGGAATACGGGTCCTAGAGTAAACTAACGCCAGCTAGCAAGATCGAAATTAGCCTTAGTGCTCATTGCGCTTAATCCGCTTTCTAGATAATAAAAGCAAATGTTGAACATTGTGCATATGATGTTCTGTTTCCCTTTTCCTGTATCCTTTTCTGGATAGTTGTACTCTGCGTTAGAATGTGAAATAATGGCCTGTGTGCTGTATGTGTAGTGCACTTTATAGTGCACAGACATGTTTAGGACACTCTTCTTATTCTCTTATTGTGATCCTTTTGCTACAGATATCCAGTATGATGAAGATGATGATGAGATCACTCCAGATCTGTGGCAGGAAGCCTGCTGGATTGTTATCAGGTTGATATTGCGAGCTTGCATTGTGTCTCTGCTTTCTGTCTCTGATTGTCAGAGTTTTGATGGTTACGGTGATGTCGTGTGAAAATGACGTCTTGCGTATGTTTGGTTTCGCCCCCTTCCAGCTCCTACTTCGATGAGAAAGGGTTGGTTCGGCAGCAGCTCGATTCGTTTGACGAGTTCATTCAGATGTCCGTCCAGAGGATCGTGGAGGACGCGCCACCCATCGACCTGCAGGCCGAGGCCCAGCACACCTCCGGAGAGGTGGAGGAACCGGTAAGCATCACCAAACTACCCAATACGATATTATTACGACACCCAGGTGCCATTTCAATTAAAGTTGCGATTCGATAAGTAAAGTAGTTAAATAAGTAATTAAATGTAGTCCATTCCTCATAACATTACTTTACTTGGCCTTTTACGTGGCCGATAGCAGCCACTCGCTTCTAATGTGGCCATGCAGAGCTTCTAATGCATGTGATTTTCTACTGGTGTAGAACTGCCACTGGTTCTTTGTTCCTAATAAATCTTTGTGCTCTTCTTCTGCAGCCTCGGTTCCTGCTGAAGTTCGAGCAGATCTACCTGTCCAAGCCGACACACTGGGAGAGAGACGGCGCACCTTCGCCCATGATGCCCAACGAAGCCCGACTCCGAAACCTCACGTCAGTGTAGCTTTATGACACGTCTCGTGGAAATTATTTTTTAAAAATTTAAACAGAAAATATACTGCCGATAATGTTATTGTTATTATTATTAGAAATGATTTAGATTTGTCTCATTGTTTGATGCGCCTCGCCCCCTTTATTTTGACTTCCATATGATTAACACTGAAATGTGTATGTTTATATGTGGTTAGATATTCAGCTCCGCTCTACGTGGACATCACCAAAACAATCATAAAGGAGGGGGAGGAGCAGCAGCAGACGCAGCACCAGAAAACCTTCATCGGCAAAATTCCCATCATGCTCCGGTCCACCTACTGCCTGCTGAGCGGCCTGACGGACCGTGACCTGTGCGAGCTGAACGAGTGTCCTCTCGACCCGGGCGGATACTTCATCATCAACGGCTCCGAAAAGGTCAGGGGACGAGGTTTCCCTGGTTTAACTTGACGCGTGGCGCCGTGCCCCCGTGTACACACGTCACTGAATGTGTGTGTGTGTGTGTGTGTGTTATAGGTGCTGATCGCTCAGGAGAAAATGGCCACGAATACGGTGTACGTGTTCGCCAAGAAGGACTCGAAGTATGCCTACACGGGCGAGTGCAGGTCCTGTTTGGAGAACTCCTCCAGACCCACCAGCACCATCTGGGTCAGCATGATGGCCCGAGGAGGACAGGTACCATCTCTCACACGAACATGCATCACCTCCAACCTCCTCTCATCCTCATCACAAAAATGACAGATTTATTTACTGTTTTTTTTTTGTTTGTTTGTTTTTTTCTAGGGAGTGAAGAAGAGCGCGATCGGTCAGAGGATCGTCTCCACCCTGCCGTATATCAGACAGGAAGTTCCCATCATCATCGTGTTTCGAGCGCTGGGCTTTGTGTCCGACAGAGACATCCTGGAGCACATCATCTACGACTTTGATGATCCTGAGATGATGGAGATGGTAAATCCTGAGTCTGGTTAGATCTTAGCTTTTAAGGAACGTCTAAAGATCTGCATCTCATTTCTCTCTCTCTCTTTTTTTTTTTTTTTTGTTTTTGTTTTTTGTAGGTCAAGCCGTCTCTGGACGAGGCGTTTGTGATTCAGGAGCAGAATGTGGCTCTGAACTTTATTGGATCCAGAGGGGCCAAACCCGGTGTCACTAAAGAGAGGAGGATTAAATACGCTAAGGAGGTCCTGCAGAAGGAGGTGCTGCCTCATGTGGGCGTGTCCGACTTCTGCGAGACCAAGAAGGCGTACTTTTTAGGGTAAGGATATAAAATCGAAAACCCTTGACTGATTGATTCATTGTTAATAATACTGCTTAAAAACACTGCTATTGGGCTTAGAACTTACAACCTTCTGGACACTAAGTGCTTCGAATTCTTCGTGTCTCTCCCTCAGTTACATGGTGCACAGGCTCCTGCTGGCGGCTCTGGGCCGAAGAGAGCTGGACGACAGAGATCACTACGGCAACAAAAGGCTGGATCTGGCCGGCCCGCTCCTGGCGTTCCTCTTCCGAGGGTGAGAGCGTCAGAGCTCTCGCGCTCTCTCTCTCTCTCTCTCTCTCTCTCTCTCTCTCTCTCTCTCTTTTGTTTCTTCTCTTCTCCTTTTCTTGTCATCCTCCGTTATTAAACACGCTGTATTAATTCTCAACAACAGAATGTTTAAGAACCTGCTGAAGGAGATCAGGATCTACGCTCAGAAGTTCATCGACCGAGGGAAAGACTTCAACCTGGAGCTGGCCATCAAGACGCGCATCATCTCAGACGGCCTGAAGTACTCGCTGGCCACCGGGAACTGGGGCGACGTCAAGAAAGCCCATCAGGCTCGAGCCGGGGTGTCTCAGGTGATCAGCACAGAGCGTCTGTACAGTACACACACACACAGACAACAGACACGTCAGTAATAAAGTCTGTTTTTAAATATATTGTATCACCCTTTTTCATCTTTAGCTTTGTACCTTTCTGTGATGGCACAACCAACAGTGTCTTAAAATCTCAATATTATTTATTATTATAGTAGATATTTTATAATCTTCTTGTTAAGGATTATTAGCTGTGGGTGATGTGACAAAAATATATATAATCATAAATTTATTTTTTACAACATTTCATATGCATGAACATTTCCTCAGTGTATTTTTTAAAAATTTTTTATTGAATATATTTAATTAATTTATTGTCTTCAAAAGTACGTTTGAAAAAAAAAAAACAGAAGTAAGTAAAAAATACACTTCTAATGGTAAATAAATAGGCGAACGTTCATTTTGTTTCTTTTACTATGTTTTAGAGAATTAATATAATATCTGCAAAAATATTTTGTTTAATGAAAAAAGCAAACTCAAAAGAAAAGTAGTAATTAAAAAGCAAGTAATGACAACAGTAATAAACAAATTAATACATATTAAATAAAAAATAATAAAAATTGAATTAAGGTATATTCAGAACTAACTTTATAATAGATAGATTTATGTGAATTAAATTTTACTTTTAAATGTAAAAAAAAAAAAAGGTTTGTGTGGAATTTTTTAAACAGTTTTCAGTCAGATTGCATTTATGATTTAAAATAAATTAATAAATATAATTAGACGGTCTATCATGATGTAATGATGGTGTCAGAATTTTTTTTTTAATAAACCCCACAGTTTTATATTTAAAAATTTTCCTGAAACATCACATTTCTTGTTATATCTCAAACGTCTACACCGTAGTTTATCACTTACAACTTTGATCATATTATTGATCACGGTTGTAAAATCCGATCACATTATTTTAAGCCCTGACTCTCTTGTAAGCCTTTAGCGTAAAGTTTACTGACGGTCTCCTGTGCTGCTGCTCTTCAGGTGTTGAACAGACTGACCTTCGCCTCGACGCTGTCTCACCTGCGGCGCGTCAACTCACCCATCGGCCGGGACGGCAAGCTGGCAAAGCCGAGGCAGCTCCATAACACCCTGTGGGGTATGGTGTGTCCCGCCGAGACGCCAGAGGTGCTAATGAATTAAGAAAATTCTCAGGAAGAACATTATGGAGGAGAGAAATACAGAACACACTGTTAACACTGTGAGGATGTATTTTTGTGTGTGTCTGTGTGTGTGTGTGTGTGTGTGTGTGTGTAGGGCCATGCTGTAGGTCTGGTGAAGAACTTGGCCCTGATGGCGTACATCTCCGTGGGTTCTCAGCCGTCCCCCATCCTGGAGTTCTTGGAGGAGTGGAGCATGGAGAACCTAGAGGAGATCTCACCTGCTGCTATTGCAGAGTCAGTTTCTCCAAAAAAAAAAAAAAAAACATTTTTTAAAGCATCCTGCAGCTAGTGTGTAATTTTTTAAATTTTTTTATTTCATCTCTCTCGTCCAGCGCTACGAAGATCTTCGTGAACGGCTGCTGGGTGGGAATCCACAAAGACCCAGAGCAGCTGATGAACACTCTGAGGAAGCTCAGGAGGCAGATGGACATCATCGTGTCCGAGGTAAAAGAACGAAAGTCAGTCTGGATCTTAAACAGAAATTCCGAGAGACTCCACCCAGCTCACGCACTTCCTCCACTCAGGTGTCGATGATCCGCGATATCCGGGAGCGAGAGATCCGGATTTACACGGACGCCGGGAGGATCTGTCGCCCGCTGCTCATCGTGGAGAAGCAGAAGCTCCTGCTGAAGAGGCGCCACATCGATCAGCTCAAAGAGCGAGAGTACAACAATTACAGGTACACGGGGGCGGGACACGGAACGTAACGTCTGGGGGGGTAAGACCAGAGATCTGACAAATCCTGAGTCTTTTTTACATTAATGTGTGTGTAGCTGGCAGGACCTGGTGGCGAGCGGGGTAGTGGAGTACATCGATACTCTGGAGGAGGAGACTGTGATGTTGGCCATGACCCCGGATGACCTCCAGGAGAAGGGCGTGGCCTACTGCTCCACCTACACGCACTGTGAGATCCATCCGTCCATGATCCTGGGAGTGTGTGCATCCATCATTCCTTTTCCTGATCACAATCAGGTACACACACACACACACACACACACACACACACACACGAGTGCATCATGAGTGCACGTTATATGTCTCTACAATGAGATAAGATGGTGTGTGTGTGTGTTCAGTCTCCCAGGAACACCTACCAGTCTGCTATGGGGAAGCAGGCCATGGGTGTGTACATCACCAACTTCCACGTGCGCATGGACACCCTGGCTCACGTGCTGTATTACCCCCAGAAGCCCCTGGTCACTACACGCTCCATGGAGTACCTGCGCTTCAGAGAGCTGCCAGCAGGTGACGCCACACACTTAATTCCACATTCGTCATCAGCGATGAGTTACACCTTGCATTGCGAGCATACTTTGTTTGTATAAGCGTATTTGTATATCAAAGCGAATCCCCCTAACTCGACCCCCTGTAAAAAAACAACGGAAACTCTGATTATTTGTTCCACCATCCAAAAATATTCATATAAAGTTAATGCAAAGTATAAAGTAGAAAAATAAAACAAATTAACCTGCACTTTACCTTTGAAAAGAATCCAGACAGAGCCTTGTTTCCGTTAGTGTGTGCGCGCGTGTGCGCGTGTGTGCATGCGTGTGTGTGTGTGTTGCTTTTGCTAGTTTATTATGTTAGAATTATTTTAAAAATCTGCTCGCACTGTTTCCGTCCTCTTATACATGCACAAAGTTATACAGACTCCCACAATTGGCTCCTGCAAATGTCTCAATGATTGACAGGAGAGAGAGAGTATGTCCCGCCCACCCAGAGAACATTATTGTGATATAAAAAAAAAACATAATTTTTCTCTCTTCCAGGCATCAATTCCATCGTGGCCATTGCATCGTACACGGGTTACAATCAGGAGGACTCGGTCATCATGAACCGCTCCGCCGTGGACCGAGGCTTCTTCAGGTTCCTCGCTCTTCTCTTCCTTCTGTACTTAACGCGTAGAAAGTCGTGAATCTGTTCGATCTTCCCTGGTCAACATCTCCATAAATTAAATAACATCCAATGTGTGTGTGTTCTGTTTTTAGATCCGTGTTTTATCGCTCCTATAAAGAGCAGGAGTCAAAGAAGGGCTTCGACCAGGAGGAGGTTTTCGAGAAACCCAAGCGTGAAGAGTGTCAGGGTGAGTCACGGACAAAAACCAGGTCCTGTAGTTTTAGTTTAGTCCGTCTCATGACCTTGTATTTATGCTATAAACTTTTTTGCGTTTCTGACAGGAATGCGTCACGCCATCTACGACAAGCTGGACGACGACGGCCTGATCGCGCCGGGCGTGCGCGTCTCCGGCGAGGACGTGATCATCGGGAAGACGGTCACGCTACCGGAAAACGACGACGAGCTGGACAGTACGAACCGCCGCTACATCAAGAGAGACTGCAGCACGTTCCTGCGCACCAGCGAAACCGGCATCGTCGACCAGGTCATGGTGACGCTCAACCAGGAGGGGTACAAGTTCTGCAAGATCCGGGTGGGTGTGGCTTTCCCGCGGACGACACGGGAAGTCGAGCGTAGCTGAGAATCTAATGATGCTAATTCTGCCGGTTTGTCTCCTGCAGGTGCGCTCGGTGAGAATCCCTCAGATCGGAGACAAGTTCGCCAGCCGACACGGACAGAAGGGGACGTGCGGGATCCAGTACAGGCAGGAGGTGAGGACGGCGTGTCCGAGACGGAGAGCTTGAGATTAGACACCAAGCAGAACCAGATGTTGATATGATTTTTATTCATTTTGTTTTAGTTATGTGTCTGTATGCCTCCGAGTGGCGCAGTGGTAAAGAGCTCGCCCTATCATCCGGAGATCGCTGGTTCGGTTCCCGGGTGATGCTGTAACATCTCACAGCCGGAGGTCTAGAGAGAGCTGATTGGCCGAGCTCTCTCAGAGGGGAGGGATGAGAGGTACATCGTGCTCTCACATTAATCACGGCTCTACAGCCAATCAGGGGCGTCTGTGAGCTCACGCACGCGAAGGGAGTCCTCCGAGTGTGTTACGCCGCCCCTGATAGAGCGTGAGCGAGCAGTTCGAAAAGATGCGGCTGGCGTCACGTGGTTTCGGAGGAAACACTTGATGGTCTTCGGCCCTCCCGACTGAGTGATAGTAGTAGCCTTAATGTGGGAGCCCCCTAGTGACGGGGAGGAATTGGACACGACTAAATTAGGGAGTAAATCGGGAAAAAAATTGAAAAAAAAAAAAAAAAAGTTGTGTCTGTATGAATGAACAGTGAAGTGACGCATTTTTGTTATGATTTAATGATTCACGCTGTGTTTGGTATCGATTAGAAAAATGAATGTGATAATTGTAGCCGTGTTAAGACCCGCTTTAATGCAGATTTATTATATATACTGCTCTTAATCGGTGTGTGTTTGCAGGACATGCCGTTCACATGTGAAGGAATTACCCCCGACATCATCATCAACCCCCACGCCATCCCGTCCCGAATGACAGTCGGTCACTTGATCGAGTGTCTGCAGGGGAAGGTATAAACACATTTCTCACACACACACATTTCCACCAAAGTGAACCAGGTGCTAGCTCATGTCCTTATAGAGAACTGGCTTTGTTTTTCCTTGTGCTAGAGAGTCGCACCATTACATCACTGTATACGTCCGTGTACGTCTCTACTTTCCCAGCTACTTTTGGAGGCAATGCTAATTCTAGCGCCAACGTGGCTTTGCGAGCAGTTCTCCAGGCTTTATCATGACTAGAAAGCGTTTGAGACGACCACTGCATATTGAGTCCGTTTATTTTTGTTTTAAAATTGGCGGTCACGCAAGTTTTTGTTGCTCATGATAATCCCGCCCCCCCAAACATTCCATGATGTTCTTTGTTCTGGCCCAGCAAAGTGTTGGTGCCACCATGGAACTGATGGCCGGTGCTTTGGCTGTCTGGAAACAAGGAACCACGTTAGTGGAAAAAGGGTATCAGTGCTGTTATAATGTTTAAGATTTAAACGTCTAAACATCTAAATTGTTCCTTACGCCCAGGTTTCTGCGAATAAAGGCGAGATAGGTGACGCCACTCCGTTCAACGACGCTGTGAACGTGCAGAAAGTGTCCAACCTGCTGTCTGAATACGGCTACCACCTCAGAGGAAACGAGGTACGACGTCCATCAGATATACAGTAGCTACGACGAAATGCAGTTTAGCTTCTACCAGAAATGCTGCAGTTCTGTATATAATAAGTGCAAATATTGACATTGTGTAACTAATAAGGTGCAGGTTGACACACACACGCCGTTTATGCTGTTCTCTCTCGGGTCCTGTAGGTGCTGTATAACGGTTTCACGGGTCGTAAGCTGACCTCTCAGATCTTCCTCGGCCCCACTTACTACCAGCGCCTCAAACACATGGTGGACGATAAGATCCACTCGAGGGCACGAGGCCCCGTCCAGATCCTCAACAGGCAGCCTATGGAGGGCAGATCACGGTGAGACACTGGGGTGTAGGCGCTGAGATATAAATAAATGACGGTATTTTATTAGAAATGGTCTGTATCAGCTATTGAAAGTAATACTTTATAAGATTTAACGTTGGTGAGATTAATTGTTTGGCATGTGTGTGTGTGTGTGCGTGTGTGTGTGTTTGTGTGTTGTACAGAGATGGAGGTCTGCGTTTCGGAGAGATGGAGCGAGATTGTCAGATCGCTCACGGCGCAGCTCAGTTCCTGCGGGAGCGTCTGTTCGAGGCGTCTGATCCCTACCAGGTGCACGTGTGTAACCTGTGCGGGCTCATGGCCATCGCCAACACACGCACACACACCTACGAGTGCAGGGGCTGCCGCAACAAGACTCAGGTAGGAGCGTTCTCCTTTTTACCGTACTTTCTCCTTTCATTTGAATTCCTTTTCCTCCTTCGGTGATGATGATTATTATTATTATTATTTATTTATTTAGTGTAACCTGTCGTCCCTGTGTTTCAGATCTCGCTGGTGCGGCTCCCGTACGCCTGCAAGCTTCTGTTCCAGGAGCTCATGTCTATGAGCATCGCCCCGCGCATGATGACCACCTAAACACCACACCATGGAATCATGGGAAGCGGCGGGGGGAGGAGGGGGGGGAAGCCATGTTCTAGTGCTTTTCCTGTCTGAACTGCAGTGCGCTCTGATGGAGCGCCGTCATTGTCGTGTTCGTTTCATATGAGAATAATTGCGTTTTTGTAAAATGTAGAATGAAATAAAGGTCTTTTTTTTTTTCTTTTTGAGTCTTTGTTGCTTTTGTTTTTTGTTTTTTTTTCCTCACACACACACACACACACACACACACACACACACACACCTACGTCTCGAAATGAGGCCTAGTGAGAAAATAAAAATCAACTTTATGCGAGAAAAAAACGGTTACAAATAAATGTTCTTTTGTACGTAAAATCTGGAATCATACAGGAAATCTTAAATCATTGTCTTAAGCTTCGTAAATTAGTTCTTTATGATACAATACTTTTACTTTGTATTAGTGATGATTTTCTGACAGTTTTTAATCTACGTATTTTTCAACAATTTTTATATAATTTTTTTTTTTTTGTAATATAAATGTTTTTTGGAATAATTTTCTCATATTTTTAAAGAAATTCTTACTTATTTAATTCATAATTAAATTAGTACTAGGGTTAGGGTTAGTACCCTCTTAAAATATATCAAATAAAATCTCAAAATAAAATATTTTTTTCTGTATTAAAAATAACTTCGTTTTCATCATTAAAATGTTTTTTGAAAATTATTGGCATCCAACAAGAAAAAAGGGATGAAACTTCTATATTAAGAAAATATTTTTTTCCATTTAGAAAGGAGAATATGCTTGCCCTTGTTAATAAAAAAAACAGTTTAAACCAAAATACTGTACTAATCTCTCATTGAATAACCAAAGTGGAATTATTGGCACCCCTAACAAATTAGTTTCCCGCCTTGGTTTTCAGAAGCGCTTTATTTTACAGCTGTCGACTAAACATAAACACTGAACACACACTTACTTCCATGTACAGCATTTAACACAATTACCCATTTGAACATTGCTTCAGTCAATGCCCCCCGAGAGCTGAACCCCTGCTCGATTGGACACCCCCTCACCACCTAGATAGTTGCTGTATACTTACCTCTTGAGCCATCACTACAAACCAGCAGCACCTTCTTCGCGTACCACTTCAGATTTATTCCATAGACCTGACCACCACGTGAATGCATTAATTCAGGGTAAACTCCAACACACTTCAAACCAGTTCTCCTGTGGCTCTTTGTGAAAGGAATGATCTCTCATTGTTCAGGTTACTGGTTCAAATCTTGCTTTGCTTTGTTTTTTTCCCCCAAAACCTTAAGTATAAGGGATGCATTTGATGTGCAAAGAAAAAAGATCACTTCCAACCTACACCAGTGGCTCATGGGTTTTGTGCTGTTATAATGGTGTGTTTGTGTGTGTGGGATTAGGGTTCAAATCCTTGCTGTGGATTGGTGAGAACTTTGCATGGTGTCATTTTGTAAAGTAAGCTATAATGAAGCGTTGTTAATTATAGTACCGTAATTAGTTTCAATTAAAAGCATTTTAGTAAGGCAAAAAGTAACATCATAATGTAACAACATGGTAAACATAGTAGCCAGAGCAAAACACAATAGAATAATGTAGTAATAAACATATAGACGTCCAGGACCCGGAGCAGCATAACCCCTGCTTTCACCTCTCCCAGGGCCCCAGGTGGGACAGACCGGACATTCTCTCTCTTTCTTTATTTCTCTTTGCCGGATTTACAGTCCCACCCAAGCGCAGCACCTACTACCCAGCAAGGGTCTTAAACCCAGGTTCTCCAGAGACCAGCACACACACTCCTTTAACCTACTGAGCCATCAGAGCTGCTAAGTTTTAGCACTCTTTTATTAACTTTTATCTTTTTATTTTGCACCTTAGATACAAAACATACGTTTGGACAGTCAAAGAATATACATGACTTGATAAAGGCCACACCAGCACCCAGGGCTTGAACCCAGGTCATCTCGCTGCACCAACCCAGTGAGCCATCACGACTTTGAGATGCAACTGTTTTCGGGTGCGATTTATTATTTTTATTTTAAGCACATGTACACAGAGTTAGACCGTGAAAAGAAAACTTAAGCAAGAGTCGAACCCATGATGTTCAGAACAAACCACATGTATTGTGTGTTAACACACTGAGCCACCAGAACACGCTGACGTGTTAGTGAGAGACGTGTTATAGGTTTGTCTTTCGCTTCTGAAGCTGTGGGTTTAAAGAGCAACACCAATATAATAAAGTTAAAACACATGCTTTCAAGTTTGGTGGTGTAGCGGGTAGTCTTGTTGCTCGAGGTTTACAACCGACTTTTAATTACATTTTGAACTAATTTGGTTTGTGTTTCTATCCTGGATTCAAGTCATTTAGGAACCTGAGAGGTGTTTATAAAAACCTTAAAACTACAATCTAATGCTAAAGACTAAAGCATTGAATCTACATTAGTGAATTCTGTAGAAAAACAAAGTTCTGCAGCAATCAAACCATTGCACATCGTGATTCTTTTGTTTGTGATTTGCAATTTATGTATTGCATTAATATAATTCAGTCTTATTTATATAGTGGTTTTTAATAATGATCATCGATCATTGTCACAAAGCAGCTTTATAAAATCAAGAAGATAATTAGGGAAAAGGGGATTGGCACACTGATTTTTTCTTTTAAGAGTCATTTTTAATTGATCCATGTTTGGGTTTGAGATGGTAAAATGTTTTTACTTCTTTGCTAAGATTGTTCAGAATCCTAGAAAAAAAATTGATCGTGATATTTATACTGTATATACACTTGTACACATTTGGATACTTACACAATGACAATACAAACGGAATCGGCATTGAGGTATCATGATAATATTGCATCGGGTGATCCCTGGTGATGGTTACAGGTCGTGAGAAATTAGGATTTAAAACAACAAACGACACTCGGGTCTTTAGCTAATCATCAGAGTCAGAGCACAAACTGAGCATAAACCACGTCACGTTATAAAGACTTTATTCATAAATGAAAAGATGACATTTAAACAAGTGCGTTAGTTGAAGGTAATTGTGTGTATAATAACAATAATAACAATAATTCTCTCTGTCTCTCTCTCTCCAGCCTTTTACACGTACAGCGCTCCAGACTTAAACCCTTGGTAGACATTACACCCCGAGTTACACCCCATGTCGCATTCTTTCTCTGGATTACATCTCAGGTGCTCCTGGTCTCCAAAACACTTTACACGATGTACCCAAAGACGACGGAGAAAATACAAATAGATTTTATCTAACAGCTGGGAACAAGAAAACACGAGCCTGGAGGTTGATCTATCTTAGTCTCAATCTCCTGATTGGTGTGTGTGACAAAGCTGCGGAGGAAAGGATATGGATAAAATAGGATACCTTTGCGTTCGTGTGTTTGCGTGTGTGTGTGTGTGTGTGTGTGTAGGTAAGAGACAAGCCAGTGTGCAGATAAACTCCAAAGGCTTGTGTGATGTAATGTATCACAAGTGTCTGTGTGTGTGTGTGTGTGTGTGAGATGTTCTTCGTCCGATCCCAATCCTGATCTTGTGGGAGGTGGCGTCAAGGGTGAACACACTCCTTACAGCTCATCATCCTGGACCACTACACACACACACACACACAAGTAATCATGATCAATCAAACAGCACTTCTTTTTCAGCATTTCTTATTAACCAGCATCATTTTTTTTAATCCATTTCTATCTACATTTAATTCAAAAATTATTTATTTCCTCTCTTATTTATTATCACTTGTTATTAACATGTTCTGACCAATCAGAATGTGCAGAGCTGGAACAATCCGACCAATGGGAATGCAGTGATCCAGGTAAAAGGGGCGGAGTTTTGCATGTAAAAGCTGCATTGGGATATTATTGTGTATTTGAGTGAGACTTTGTTATGATTCCTGAGCTGGTTGATTGCGGTGCTCCTTCCTGTTGTGTTTTGTCAGCGTTGTTTCAGTTATCTCATTGTTCTGCTTTAGCTCTAATCATGCGTTCTTTGTGTTGATAACTCAGGTTAGACTCTGCATATGCACGTACGCATCATTGTGTCGGTGGCATGCGGGCTGGAATAAACTATTAAACTGTTAAATGTGTTTATGCATTAGTTTATCTGTTAGCTTATAAGTTACATTTTCAATAAGGAATTGGATTGAACACCTAAAAAAAACGAACACGCTAAGTTATATTCATTGTGATCTTACATCATGAAACGAACCGTGATTTTTTTCCTTTCTTTTTTTCTAACGGAACATTCTAGCTTGCTAATCAAGGTTAGCGTATCTTAAGCACATTTTGTGTACAAATGTCTTTACACTTTACACTTTTGTAAAATGTCAAACTCTCCATTTGTGCATTGAGAATGTAACTTAGATTTAAATATAAAATTTTACATGTTTACGGAGTTGTTGTTTTGATCTACTTTTATTTTTCCAACCTTTGTGATATTGGACCCCTTTTTGGTCTAGTCCAGAGGTAGTGTGTTAAGATTCAGATCGCTATATATGCAGTCAGTGTAAGTCTATAAAAAAATAAGCAATTTCCTTAGAATTTCAATAATTGCTAATTACGCTGAACATGTGGACAGTTTGATCTTTCGAGGTGTGTATATTTCCTTGTACTTGTATGGAACATAAACAACAATCTTTAGTGAATCTTCTGTCTATTAATGTGAAAGGACTCTGGTTGCTCTGTCATACCGGGCTCTCAGTTCAGATATTTTACACACAGATATATTATGTTTCCTCTAACGACCCGTGTTTTGCCTCATAGTGGCGCTTTTTATTAGCCCCACGGTTTCAGGACATATGAGACAAACTGTTTTGAAACTTCCCGCAGGAAGAATAAACATACATTGATCTGTCCATTCGTCTTTGAAGGTTCAGTTTTCATAGTCTACTTTCCTTTTTTTGGATTAAACCATGCTGTGTTGCGCTTTCAGTTCTGTTTCTTCCTCACTCTATGTCCATACACAGTAAACTATCGTGTTGATTGGCTCTGGGTGATGCGTGAGTAATGCATATAGCCACACCCACCTTGAGGGGAAAAAAGCGTTAGATTATGTGGTATATAAATTATTCTCATTCATTAGAAAACCATTTTATTGGTCTAATTACATCACATGGCTTGAATGAGCGAACCTTATGAAATCTTTAAATCTGTCAATTTTGTGTGTGTAGTTTATGAATTGGATTTTGTTAAAAAGACTTAAACAGATCCTGATACAATCAGTGACATTAAGCAAGTGTCCCAGCTAATCAGATTCCCTTGGCGTGTTCAGACATGAGCAAAAATGCTAACATGCTAACACACAGTTCTGTTCTGATTCATGGAGAACGCGAGCAAGACAAGTGAATGATGGAGCTGAATGAAACACAAACACACTGCGGTCTGTTCTGTTTTTAAAATTCTCCAGGTCTTATCACATATTTTTACTGTGTTGATAAATGTTCTAAAAGAGCAGCTCTGACAGATGTGCAGCCACACACCACATGTGGTCTTATGTCTATGGGAAATGTGGATTTTTGTACTTTCTAGTAAACTTCAAGAGAAGGGGAAGGACGAAAGGGTTTATAACTGAAGTAAGAAGTCACCTGGTTTAGCTGATATAATGTAAGACGTTTAGTGTAATATTATAAGGGTATAGAGATATTTAGGGCCAGGCATCTCACCCTTCTTGGAGGGAATATCGTCGATGGAGTCGACCACGTGGATGGTTCCTGTGGCTGATGCTTGACCCAAGGCGTTACTGACGTGGCACTCGTATGTGCCCGCTGCCTCCTTGGTCAGGGGGAAAATCTGCAACATGCACAGTTATCCTTTTTCAGTACATCCTATACAGTATACTGCTTTTCATTCTTTCGCAAGATGTCATTCACCGCAAACTCTAAAACTCATTATTTGTCACAATCACAAAATTTTTACAAAAACACTCGCATTTGCACAAAACGTTTTACTTCACAGTTAGAAAAACCAAATTAGAAAATAATGTGTAGCATAAACAGATGTGAGTTGTACGTCAAAAGGAAGTGTTTTTTTCCTCCAAATCCATTGTTACAAGCACAGTAATAAAAACTAAAGCAGGAAATTCTCCAGACAGCAATGCTCTACCTTTTACACAATAAACAAGTAATTTCTTCCATATAAAAATAATTCACAAACACGTTTCCTTTCTGTTCCAAAATTCTATCAGTACATGATTATAATTATTTTTTTCTAATCCTAGCCAAACTAGTAAGTAGCAGAAAAACGTTCCATCTTTCAGAGCTAAAAACTGCATGCTTCAATCACAGCAATATAATTATAATATTGAATATGAAATCCGTAACAGTTATGGATGTTGTAGAAATAAATACAGACTACTGCAGACTCACCAGCACCCACCCGGTGACCTCGTGCTTCTCGGGGCCTCCTCTCATCTGGATGGCGAGGTTGTCTTGGTCTCCGGGTAGCAGCTGAGACGGTTTCTGTTCGTATGTCATCTATAGTGAGTAGGACCAAAGCTTAGTGCTGATATGATGTAACTAATACTACACACTAAAGATAACTACAGGCTAAAAACATGATGTGCTTTAGCAGGTTAAAAAAACAAAAAACACTTGTGCTTTAATAGACAAAGAATCCAATTTGAGGTGACTCTGATTCCTGGCGTTAACTGTTTTTATAAGGAGCATCAAGTCAAAGTCGGGACTTTTGATTGCGCAGACTAACAGAACACACTTATGAGGTTAAAAACTCCCTCTATGTAATCCCCTACTACACTAATGCACTTATCCCAGCGGTTCACTAGGATAACATCAAAGTAGAAAGTTTTCTCAGTGCACTGGAGCCTTGATCACGTCTGAAACACTGGCCTCCCAGGAACGTCTTTAATGTCCCCAACATGTGGAAAAGCCTTGTAGTGAGGTCCGGATTGTATAGGGGATATGGCAATAACTCCCCTGCAGAGTTCCTGTAATGTGCAAGTGGTGTTAGTGTATGATTGTTCGTACAGTTCCCACAGACAGAGGCGTCTCTTAGACAAGTTCTCGACAAGTTTTCTGCCTATTTTCAGTCCCAGTTTAACTTGAACGGCCTGTGTATTTGTGAACCACTGCGCATTAATTGTCCTAAAGCTCTATCCCGAGTTTTGTTTATTACCAGATGCTTTTTACCTTTTCTTATTATTAGTTCTTTTAATCTTTCGCACACCGTTCACTAAAATGCCTCCTTCAGGACTTCTGTGCGAAACTGAACCATACGTCACTAAGTGTGAGTGAACGTGTGTGTGGTTTGTGTCCTTTTACACAGAACACTCATATTCTCAATAACATTATGTGGAAACAATACAACCGGAAAAAAAACAAGGAAGGAATCCAGGAAGTGTTTCATCAAAGATGGAATCTGCTCTCAGAGGCGTTTTTATGCTACAAACATCCTTAACAACAAAAGACTCTCTTGGCTCTTGAGGCAAAACCTTCACAGCTGGTGTCTCCAACATACAGACTGACATACATGAATAACTGATTGAACATCACACTGGTAGAACTGGCCTGATATCTACTGTACACACTGGTGTTTATGAGGTCTGAACAGGCTAAGAACTAGCATCACAGTAATCAGGCTAAGCATGAGCTAGCAAACATTTTCCTGAGCTGCCTGCTTACTTTAGATAAAAGCCAAATGATAAATGTAAATATAATAAAAGAATCAATAAGTGGGAATATGAACAAAGTTGCCACATTTCTTCTCTGTACAGAACTTTAGTCCCACTATTGTGTCATAAAACACATGCTAAGCATAGACTAGCATTATAGTAACTGGGATAAGTGTTAACTAGCATTAAACATGGAGTAAACATGCTAAGCATGAATTAGTGCATTAAACAACAATGTTTTAAAAATATTAAAGAGGGGAGAGAAAAATTTTATTTATTTGTTGTGTGTGTGGAAATTCATGTATTGTCACACTGACTCCAAAATGTAATCTTTATGTATGTTTGCATTTAAAAATGTTACAGTTCCTCTATTGTCCTGCAGGTGGTGCAGTCTAAACTATTAGTACAGCATTCTGTGTTAAATATACAGTCTATTTACAGCTAAAGTGACTTAATCGTTAATTTAAAGCAGAAATAATTTGTTCAGTGTTTTTATTGAAACCCGGGTAGTCACTGGATGTTAGTCAAATTTATGTTTCCCCGTCTGTATACGAGGCGTCAAATCTGGTAAAGAAGCCATTTTATAAGAAAAAAAAATGATGTTTGTATTTTGATTTAATTTAATCAAAAATGTTTGACAACGCACATCCATGCAAAAACTTGTGGCCATCTGATGAAATGCTCTCTAGACCGTATCTGTCCCATCCCTGGGGGCGGGTCTTACTCAACATTAACGGTAAAGATGGTCTCTCCAAGACTGTGTTTTTAACTAGCGTGTCTTCCTGCACATTATTCCTTTTTCCAAGTGATTCTGTCTTTCTCACACCGAGTCAAAGTTGAACTCTTCACAGTTAATTACCTAATAATAACCCTAATTATCTAGCTCTATTTAATTTTATTTAAAAGGTTTGTTTGGATTCAGAGATCTCCTGATTTGTGAACATCACAAACACGACCATGTTTTTGTTTGTTTGTTGTTTTCTGGGGACTAAGCGTGCCTTGACTAAGTTACTGGGTGTGTTTGTGGAGTGTACCTTCCTCCAGGTGAGCACCGGTGTGGGGACGCCGATGGCCTCGCAGCTGAGGAAGACCTGAACACCGGTGACGTTCCAGATCTCACCGGGACCCGTTACAATCACAGGAGCTGAGAGAGGAGAGAAAATAAATGTGAAAAAGTGGGGAAAAAAAGAAAGTCTTCTGTAAAACTTTAGTATTATTTTAGTATTATACTATAAACTTGGTATTATTATTTAGGTGTGTGTGTGTGTGTGTGTGTGTGTGTGTGTGTGTGTGTGTGGTGGGGCCAGGATTCATGAATGTTAATCCCACCTGAAAAGATGGAATTTCAGACATGTCGGCTCAGGGATACGGACCGGGAGCGGACATGCTTACACGACACACTTGCTCTGTGTGTGTGCACGCGTGCGCGTGTGTGTGTGTGTCAGTCACGGAAGCACTTTTAGACCTTTTCCATGCCAAACCAAACTAAATCTGACTTATATCTGCAAAATATACTTTATTAAATTATCCAATATATCCAATCTGGACAGAATATTATAAAAATGAGAGATGAGAATCTTGAATCCTTCCTGTTTAATAAATTTTTTAATTCTTTACAGTGCCCTAAGGAACAGGAACAGGGAATGTAGCGAGGGAGGGGTTGACAGTTTTTAGTCCTGGGGCCTTAGAGACTCTCTGATGAGGATGTGGAGCTGAAATATTTTCTTTGTTTGTTTTATCCTTTAATTAGAACTAAATCTAGAAGAAATAAACAGCATGGACTTTGGATTTCTGTTTACTGAAGAAGCTACTGATAACTCTGTGTTTAGAAAAAAAAAAAGTACAATTAGGAGTTTTTTTAGCCATTTTATTTTACACTATTTTACAGATTTTTTTTACAAAAAAATAAAAATAAAAATAAAAAAACGTTAAACAAATATAGGTTATTTAAAATAATCTTAACCTTACCTTAACTAAAAGAAAGCACTAGACATATTTTACAGCTAGATCATTTAATGAATTAATTAGTGTGATGATTTTAAAATGTAAAAAAAAAAAATCCACAGTATAATCCTAAACCTTTTAAAACTAATAACAAATTTACATTTTTTTTACATTTTAAAGAATTATAATTCTAAGAATTTAAGAATTTTTATCTTTTTATTGTAGTTAAAGATTTACTTCAACTATAAAAATAAAATGTAATGTTTGATGAACTATTTGGTTATTATTATTATTTTTTTTACATTTTAGTTTTAGTGTTTTTTTTTTTATATATAATGTAATAAGTAATACTTTTAAAGGTAGATAAAATAAAATATGTAATGTACGTTTTTTTAAAAAATATTTTTAAATTTTAGTTTTAGTATTTTTTTTATTTATAATGATCATCTTAAGTGCATAAAAAAGAGTGAAATGAAATGCAAGAAAAACAAAAACACAAATTCACACTAAAACACTAAACAGTTCAGGTTCAGTTCTTTATGTCTCTGATAATATAAATAATATGTATAATTTGTAAAGTATTGGCCCCCCTCACCTTTGGCGCACTTGCCCTTGTTCTGCACCTTGATGGCGGGTTTCTGCTGACGCTCGGCGGACGCGCTGGCCGCTCTCAGCTCGCACGCGCTCCGGTACTCCACCCCGTCCGAGCCGCACACCTCGTAGTTGCCGTCTTTGCACATGCACACGCCCGTCTCGTTCCTCTTCTTCTTCATCGGCTTCGCGTCGCCATGCGGTTTCACGCACTCGAAGCCGGGCGCGCACCGCGCCGCCCCGCGCCCCCCGCACGCCTGTCCCGGTCCCGCAGCGCACAGCTCGCAGCAGCCGCACGCGTCCAGCACGCGGAACGCGCAGTCCGTCAGCTCGGCGCACGAGCTCGGCTCACAGGGCGGACAGGAGCGCGGGGCGCGCGACACAGCAGCGGCGGAGAGCGCCGGGAGCGCGAGGAACAACCAGAGCATCATGAGCGCGCGAAGCGGTACAGCGACTGGAGTCTGGATCGGACAGCGCGGAGACACTGAGATAACCGGGTAACCACGCCCACTCGGAAACGCCCACTTAGAGCACAATTATAGTTTGGACATTTACATATTACTCATGGTTTGATTTATGGAGCAAAAAAATTAAATAAAAAAATGACGTCATTGCAAGACTATAATCACTTTGCACCTCCAGGGTCCAGGTTCGATTCCCGCCTCGGTGTCTGTGTGTATGTGTTCATGCTCTCTCTTCCTCCAGGGACTCTGGATTCCTCCCACAGTCCAAAGACACGCAGATTAATAATCTAGTAATTTGTGAATGTGTGTGAGAATGTTGACAGTATTGAGGACTTCATGAACTTTTTCAATAACAAAATCATAAATATTAGGCAAAAAAAATTCAGGCTTTGAAATCAGACAATTTAAGTGATACAGATGATAAACTGACCACATCACATCAGAACCTAGAATACTTTACTCCCCATGAAGAGAGTGAACTATAATTTCACTCATCACTTCTTCAAAATCGTTAACCTGTATATTAGATCCTATACCGACACATTTTCTCAAACAGATAGTACCAGCAATAACAGAACCTCTGTTGAAAATAATTAACTTTTCTCTCAGCAGTGGGTATGTTCCCAAATCCTTTAAATTAGCAGTTATTAAACCGCTAATTAAGAAACCTGGCCTTGACCCCTGTCAGCTGTCCAATTACAGGCCGATGTCAAAACTCCCCATTTTTCTCTAAGTCTCAGCAAAACCAGATGAGAAAAAAGCAGCTCACTAAAGTTGAGCAATGTGTGCAGGACATAAGAGATTGGATGTTAATTAACTTCCTTTTGCTTAATCCTGATAAGACAGAAGTTCTAATCATAGGAACTCCTCTCAAGGTTTCTTCCTATTACCATCTCAGGGAGTTTTTCCTTGCCACTGTCGCCGTCATCCTTGGCTTGCTCATCAGGGACAATCTTATCATTTTGATTCATACACGTTCACATCTCATCTCATGTCAATTGTTAAAAGTGCTATACAAATAAAATTTAATTGAATTGAATTGACCGCGGCCAATTAAAACGGGAATAAATACAATGGTCACCATTGGCCTCCTTGGTCCCTAGTTCTACCGAAGAGATTCCTACATGGATGAATGGATAATAAACACACTGGGTGTGGCTGGAAAATCCACTAAAGTGGTAATAAATGTCAATGGCTTAAAACAACCCTCTTCTTACATGCAATTAGTGACCCAGTGGTTCTCATACCCCGAGGCAAAGGGTAAAATTGGCCCATTTCTATGTTGGTACTCTATTAACCCAAGATTGACCAACATTTTGGTTACATATGACCCAGTGTTTTTTGTGACTGGTTATAGATTTAGAATCCAAATTTGAACCTTATAAATTTAAACTTTATCTCATACAATCTAAAATAAAATTGAGTACTTTATAGTTTAATAATAAAAAAAGGAAAATCTAAAGGTCGAAACTAGAAATAACATATCAACGAAGTGAGCGCACCAGAACTCTTAAACTCGAAGGTTCTTATCTTTTTTTATTTACCCCCAACTTTCAGAATTTTCACAACATGGTTATTTTGAATAGTCAGTGCTGAATTTCTAAGTTCTAGTCAATGATGATACAAAAGTAAAAAAAAAGAGAGAAGTTTCCTCACACTGTCCCAAAACAAAACCAATAAAATGTACACTGCCTTGTACTGACTTGGCTTTGCAAGAAATGTGCGTGTTCAAGTTCTAAGTTCTAAGGCAGTGAGAACGCATGTTTATAGCTAGTCTTGACCAACCTGACTTTTTGGTTATTGTTATAGACACATCCTCTGTTTAGCATATATTTCTGATATGCACACTGTCCGGCCTATAAAAAAAAACCAGTCGCGCACATTAAATATTTCGCTGGACCACAGTTTGCTTTGTTTCCATCCTGAATCACATTAATTCCTCTCCAAGATCTTGTCCTGATGATAGGAGTCAGACCAGTGCGTAAAGCCTTTTCCAGCACATACCAAAGATTCTCAGTGGCGTTAAGGTCTGGACTCTGTAGTGGCCAATCTACTGTATGTGTGAAAATGATATCTCATGCTACTTTAACCACTCTTTCACAGGTTGGCCTAAAGACGTCTGGCATCATCGTCATCACCCTTGCCCTCAAGGAGGAAAAAATCCATAGATGGAAAAATCTGGTCATTCAGTACATTCAGGTCATTAGCTTACCTCATTTTATGGGTATATAATCTTGCTGAACCTAGACCTGAGTAACTGGAACAACCACAGATCATAACACTTCCCTTTCTGGCTTCTACAGTAGGCACTATGCATGATGGGTACACCACTTCATCTGCCTCTCTTCTTACCCTGATGAACCAATCACTCTGGAACAGGGTAAATCCGAACTCACTAGACCACATGACCTTTTTCCTAATTGCTCCACAGTCCATTCTTTATGCTCTGTAGTAAATCTTTTTTCTGATTAGTTGCACTGATGTGGTTTTCCTAAAGCTACACAGCTGTTTAGTTCCAATCTCTTGGGTTCTTACTTTCACTATTAAACTCAGCCATGAGTTCTACTGGTGTTTTTTTAACAATTTAATTTCACTAAGCGTTAAAGACCACATTTGTTCCTTGAAGATGGCGGGTCACTACTATCCTTCCAGACTTTAATAGTGCTATTTACAGTCCTTAACCCAATTTTAATAGGTTCTCTTTCCTTGATACAGGACGATAATTGGACGCTTCTGAACCAGAGCAACATCTTTGCCACAACCACAGGATATGTCTTTTGTTTAAGGAATGAGAAGCTTCTCACTGAATCAGTTAGGGTTAAAAAAACATGTTGCAGATATCCCTGAACCATATTAATCACTGCAGAAAGCGTTTAACTATTTGCTTAGTTAAGTCCAGGTGTCCAGGCAGTGTATGTCTCTATTTTAATATTCTGCTAAAAAAAAGAAACACTCAGTCCCGACTTTAAGGTTCACTGTATGTGTGGTTCAAGTTAAACCGGGACTAAGTGTTACCTTAAAATGTTTTTTTAACAGTTTATAACAGAAAACAAAACAACCATTCTTTTTTATTTTTTTTTATGTTATGGCTAATTTTGTGTTTTGTTAAATGAAACATGACGTTCCAACAGACAGACATTTTGTAAAATCTAAACTACAATCTAAAAACAATTTGTATTTAGAACATTCTTTTTTTCCACAGATAATATTCTCGACTCAAGCACAGGAAAGAGGAGGACAGTGAAGAGCGTTTACTCCCACACGAGGTTTAATTGAGGGTTTAGGAGTTGTTTATAAATATTTCTGCCTAAACACCCAAACTGTACATTCCAGAAACTCTTCAGTCATTATGTTTTGGTTTTCACCAACGTCCCCAAAGTCGTCCTGGAGGAGAGAAGAGAGATTCTGAACTTGTAACACTCAGCCAGCCAGAGTTTTATTCGTTACACATTTATTTAAAGTATTTGTTCAGGAAGGCACCAGCGATGTCCTTGTAGGGAGTTTGAGAGTCCGAGCGCAGCGGAGGTATTCGGCAGAGAGAGCGGAAACGAGGAGACCGCAGGAGGAGGTTGTGACCCAGACCGATGCAGCTGGAGCTGAGCCAATACAGCGCCATGGACTAGAGCAGAGAAAGACAGGGAAAGAGAGACATTTTTTAATAACGTTTACATTTTACAATTAGTACAGGTAGCTTAAACTGGCCACGCCCACAAGTGACAAAACACGACATGCTTGAAGTGTTTTTTGTTGTTTTTTTTGTTTTTATACTAGAGTTACCAACATCTATGATTTGTTTGTACATCTTGTTTAATACCTGATAAACTACAAAACACTAATATATTTTATTTCACAAATGTATTTATGTATTTAGCATGTTTTGACAAAATTGTGGGAAAAGGGGCGGGGTTACTATATTGGATATTAATCAAAATGTCTACATACTTGCTAGTCTTTCCAGATTTAAACGGTAATTTTACCGAGGTGGAACTGTTTAATTTTAGTGACTACAATACATTAGACGTTTGCAAAATGCATAAAACGTGACTCAATTCGTTCTAAGTACACAAACCAGACATGACGTCCACCGTCTGCGCGCATGATGCGATGCAAAAACACGACCGCATGCTGGTATCTGTTTCTGATTTCATCCGCTACACAACTGCAGAACCTTTAGCTACAACACAATAGTAGAACGATAACACAAGCTAGCATAACGTATCTGACGTATCAGACGTGTCCCCCAGGCACGAGCCCTTTCTCCTGTTATCTCTCCTGCCACGTTAAACATCTCTTCAACCCGAACATCTCTTCAGGCACTCGCCTCTGTTATGCAACCCTGCGTGAAGACACAACAAGTCATTTGCGAGACGGATTTCAGCAGAGATGAAACAGGAAAAGAGAGAGAGACGGGGGAGAGGAGGGGTGGAACGTATGCGATTCAGACGATATCCGGGCGTCCGTGTCCGAATCTGTACTTTACTGAAGAGCGCACGGTGTTAGGACGCTGGGAATAAGGACGACTTCAATGTCAAAATTTCGCAAATCAACCGATACGCGATACTGACGATTATCTGGTAGTGAAGCGCTGAATTAAGAATGTAAAGATTTTAAAACATCTTGTTGTTTAACACTTACTTAAAGGTTACCGGTTTTTATGAGGGGTGTCCAAGCCAAACCAGGACTTTTGATTGTGCAGAATAACAGAACACAGCTATGAGAGTAAAATCCTCCCTTTATTTATCTCTATACAATCCCCTGCTACACTAATGCACTTATCCCAGCTTTTCACTAGAGCTTTTTCTTAGTTTTCTTAGTACGTCGGAACCACGATCAGAGTGCCTGCTTAATGTTTCAAGCTTTACTCTGGCCTCCCAGGAACTCCATGTGGATATAGCTTGGTGTGAGGTCAGGACTGTACAGAGGATGTGGCGATAACTCCCAGCCGAACCCCTTCTTTAAAATGTTTATAACATGCAAATATTTTACTACAACTACGAGTCTCATCACCGTACTGTTGCTTGAAGTCTTCTGTAAATGTCAATTGATTGTACGCCGTCATTTATCAGGAAGGCCATCTGAAAGTCCCAGTTTGACTTGAACGCCCGTCGACGCTATCAATAGCTACTTGAACATAGAAATCTATTCTTAGACCTTCCACCGTTCGCTGGTCACTGTGGTATAAGAGTAATAAAACACTTGCGGTTATTGCAGACGTCTACTCTTTCAGATGTTCAGCTGCAGAACATCGTAGCTACATACAAACTGCGAGAGATGTTCGCTTATGCTGCTGAATGTTACTTTTGGTTTTGTATTAAAATATTAATCATTGTAAAATATTAACTTTAATTTTTTTTTCATAATTTAATATCACTACTTACTGGATTACTCTTAAAGTTAATGATTATGAATAACAGCTTGACTAGTTCGTCATCACCACAGCAGGATGAACACACACCACACATTCGTTCTGACCAGAATCAATCTGGTACCTTGTTCATTATCGCATCGCTGCGTCCACACACATGCACACACAAACACACTCACTCACACATGACTGATCACTTACAGACGGTACAGTGGCGGCTAAAGGGATCATAACCAGTGAGATTCCTCTGATGAAGTTGGTCGCATATTTCTGAAACTTCGACTGTTCGAGCTTGCTCAGGGCGTGTATCTGCACACACACACACACACACAAACACACACACACACACACACACACACACACACACACACAATATCAAAGCATGTTATCCATCACTCTATTCCATAATCCCGTAATACATGCACACACGTTTAAACATTTAACACGGCACATTCAAAATGTTCATTAAAGACATAAAAGGGTTTAGTGTGACATCATAAACCTTTCATTTTTTAGAAGTGTTTCTTTTGCTTTGCTGTAATGTTCCTGATTTAGACGTCCTGCCCTAAACTGTGGCATGTCAAAAAAAAAAAAAAAAAAAAAAAAAAAACAGGAACAAGGAAATCCCACCCAACAGCTCTATTGTTTTTTGAAATGTGTGCATGTGTGCGTGTGAATATGAGATTTCCTCTTGCTCCACTTGAGACAATTATAAAACCACCCTTTCCTTCAAGACAGAAAACAATAAATGAAGACACCTCTGAAAAAAAAACCCTTTAAAACATCAATAAAATAAAGATCAAACAAAGATTTAATTGCTGATTATTTGCAATTATAGATAATTATTTGATTTACTGCATTAAGATCATATTATGCTCAAATTATAACTTAGATAACTTTTATACACTGTAATAATTATTATTAAAAATATTTAAGGGAACAATTAATCCCAGTTTGACTTGAACACCCCTCCTAAATATATATTCAAGTCAAACTGGGACTAATTGTTCCCTCATTTATTTGAGGACTACACTTTTAAACACACACACACACACACACACACACACACACACAGGTGTCCTTGATGTGGTTCTGACCTCAGTGATGAGCAGGTTGACGAGGCCCAGAGACACCGGGATGATCCAGGTGGAGTCCGGTAACGTGAGGTCCGGGAACCAGAGAGCGCCCCCTGCTGCCAGCTCCTGCTGCATTCCTGCTGCCACACGCACACACACACACACATAAAAAAGTGTTATTAGATGCAGATGTTTAAAATGGTCAAGTGGGAGAAAATGTAATGTTTCAGATGTTTAGCCTGAAGAAAAGAAATTGTGACAAAAACTCACTAAGCATTGTGCTGCAGAACTTTTACACTGGTGCATTATGGGTAAGTGCAGTATTCACGGAATATCATTTAGTCAACATTACAAAATAGCTAAACACACACACAGGGCAACAAATGAGATGAGCAAGATGAGGGTGGTTTTTACAAAATAACCCCGCCCACGTTACCCTCAAACAGAAGTAATTCGTACTCATTACTCGGCCCACAGACGGGACTTACCAGACGGGCCGTGTCCCAATCCCATGCTGATGTTACGCAGGGCGAGAGAGACGGACACCCACATGGGCAACTGAACCCAGATCAGCAAACTGGCCTTAAACGGGTGGCAGTTGTCTCTCACGTAAAGCTCGGACACGATCCGCCGCAAATTCTTCTTAAACTGGAACCTGCAGCGCGATAAAAACAATTAAAGCTTTAAGGCGAACTGATCTGAACTGGCGTCTCATGGTTAACGTCAGCTAGCTAAATACCACAAATGTTACAAAACTTAAATTGCAGTTTTGTAAAATATTTACTAGCTAGCCTTAGTTCTCATGCTATTTAGCTGAATGTAATAATGTGATCAGTGTATGTAATTAACATCTAGCACTGTTTAAAATTATCTAGTCTAGCTGAAGAGATTTCTGCTAAAGAGTACTAAAAAGTTGGCTAACACAACCTGACATACTGTGCAAAAACAAAGTAAAGCTATTTGCTAATGATTACAATAAGCTAGCTAACTGACAGACTGCTAATACTAGCTAGACTCTTTTGCTAAAGATTACACTTCAAGTTAGCTAACACACCCTGAGAGACATCACAGTTAATTACTGGTTAAATTGAACAACCTGACAGACTTAATAACTGATAGTTTTTTAATTACATATTATAATTATGCTAGCTAGTAATAAATAGGAAGATAAAGTAAAGCTAGCTAAGACACAGTGCCCTGATAGACATAATTACTAGCTAGCATTCTGATGGTTAGATTTACTTAGCAAATGTAACACAACTTCTCCGACTGCTTAATTACTAGTTAATTAGCATTAATTATAAGCTAGCTAACACAGCTGGACAGAAACATTAACATTTTAAAACAGATAGCTACATAAGTAAGATCACTCAAGTTTAAAAGCTAATTAATAAATAAATGGCTGTTTGTGCTTTTTAGCCAGCTGAGAAACTAGCATTAATGCCATAAGTAGAGCATGCATGTTACAATTGATAATACGTAAAAAAAAAAAACCTTTATGTAATATTAGTAACGTGACACTAAATTGTTTCGTACCTGCACATTTTCTCGGACCAGCCCTTCTCCTTGGCCCTGACGGAGACCTCGTAGCTTAGCCGTTGTGCTAACTCAGCTATTTCCTTCTGCAAGGCTTCAATCTGGCTGAGAGAAATGACAATCGTGCAGTTATTCGCCAGCTGGCCATATAAGAATACTCATATTACTGATCCAGAATCAGCTCGAGTACACACTTCTGGTGCAAAGATGGCAATAAATTATTGATGACTGATCTGGGAACAGCTCAATAAACCGTTTATTAGAGCACTTGTAAGTCGAAAACCCCCAAGCACTGATCCCAGATCAACAATATCAGTACAGAGATATAAAAGTAATAGTTTAATGTTCCGTTCACTTAAGCTGTACCCTGTTTCGGACAATTCTATCTCAGTAATGTTAGTCCTAGAGATTAGGGTGATTTCGTTAGTAATTACATTAAATGTAAAAATTACATATACAGTATATTCAAAATTAAATAAGTAATTATATTAACTTAAGAAAATTGCTCC
>JAQMYG010000008.1:24487666-24508770 GCA_030014215.1 Clariallabes teugelsi | reverse complement strand
AAAAGGGCACTTGAGGCATCCTGGAGGAAAGGGGCGGGTGCTCAGGCACCCTCCGCCCCCCCCTCTGCACGTGCCTGCCACTTACACACTACAGAAACTTAAACATGAGGAACATTCCTGACCTCGCTCCAAGCCATTTCGGTCATGAAAGGAGTCCTTGGGAGGCCGGCGTTTCAGACATGAAGCAGGCGGTCCGATCTTTCGGGAAAACTTTCTACCTTGCTGGTGTCCAAGCTTTAGTGAAACCCTGGGATAAGTGCATAGTGTAGCAGGAGATTATATAGAGAAATAAAGGGAGTTTTTAGTCTCATGGGTGTGTTCTTTTATTCTGCACAATCAAAAGTCCCTCTTTGACTTGAACACCCCTCTCACAAAAGACAAATTCACAAAAGACTGCATAAAAATCTCTTGGTTCTTTCTTTCCTCTCACTGTGATGGAGGGGCTGTGATGTGAGCAGCATTTTATTAGCACGTATTAAAGGCAAAGAGGATCAAAAAGTTCTGAAATAAACAGGTCGTAATTCTTATAAATCTTAATCTTTTTTCTGCATTGACTTGGACTTCTCTTGGAGTTATTGGCATTTAGAAACAGACTCGTTTCAGCTTTTATTGGTCAGGGCTGAGACATTGTAAAAAAATGTTCAAACGCAGGCCAGATTAGCGCTTAATCATTTGTACAACGCCGAAGTAAAAACTTGGCCTTGAAGACGATTTTTGATTTTTGAAGTCTCGGTTTCATTAAGACTTTTTAATCTTGTCTCAACTTCAATCCCCATCAGACTCGGTTTTAACTCATTTTTGGACTTGACAATGGCGTTCTTGACTATACAACAATGACAAGCGAGTGTTTATCTAAGCTTGAGTGATAGTTAAAATATCTGCTCTCGGTTTGGTTTGCAGGGCCGCTTTCACGTGGACACGAAAACAAAAACGCAGCAGACCTGCTAACGTGGCCTATAAGCTGCAAACCTGTGTGAACGTTTCTTTGATCGTGTTTGTAGCGCCAAATCATAGACACGCTACGTCTGTAACTTTGCCTCCCGAAAGCTTTTGATGTGTTTCGAGGTGAATTAACTTTCACGCACTTTTCTTCCCCCACATCCCCCCTGATCATCTTCCGCGCGCTTTACTCCTCCGTCTCTGTCACCTCGGTTGCTGTGTGTCGAGCTGACAGCTCCTCCCGAGCGAAGAAGTTGGTGACATTCTCCCCGTTCCCGCGACATCTGGCCACAAACGAGCGCGTCAAATCCCACCCACCGGCTGCTTAAAGGGTGCCAACTGCCGGTACTTCCCATTAGGGCCCTAAAGACGAGCACTTCAAACGGCACGCGCACCTTGGGAGGGACGCGCATCATCATATTTTAATCGAACATGTGGCTCCTTCGCCGTTGTCCCGCGTCCAAATTGCAATAGTGAATTCTGTCCAGCTGTCGGGCTACAAATGGGGCTCAATTATAGCGGCGACATGCACCTCTGTTTCTCTCTCTCTCTCTTCTTTTCCTGGCTTTAATCGTTAAACAAAGTGAGTCAGACTCGTCGAAGTCGCTCTCGGTCAACCCTTTGTCGATGTGACGGCTGACATCATTTGTACTGACACTGTTTGCTCTCCCGAGTCTCACATACACACACACATACGCACACGTGTGGTTAAGACAGAATCGGCTCTGTCGTCCTGCTAATGGAGCTTCTGGCGTGTAACACCTCGCTTTACAAACAAGTTTGGTCGTGTTTTATTGATGGGAGTTGAAGTGTTTGTGCCAGATTCCGGGGCTAGTTTAGTATTCTTTACTGTTTCTAGTCAATATTTTATATCTCTAAATACTTTTTTGCTGCATTTTAGCTTGTACTGTATCAGCATTTTAGATTGTAAGGCTGGAAGTTGTATACATCAGCATCGATATAACTCGCTCTTAACAAGCGGTAACACGGCACACAAATTGAATCCGTTCCGGTGGCGAGGTCTTAAGGTGACATTTCGGATTGCGAAACGCATTTTCCTTTAGGACATAATGTAAATGCAGATAATCCATTCCAGGCACTCAAAAATATTTGTTTTATTATTATCAATATTACCAATTTCCAACACTATAATAATATTTCTGCTTATAAAAGAATTCAAAACATTTAGAAAAGACATGTAAATGAAGTAAAATATGAAATAAATTGATGAAAAACCTTAATTTTGATTCCTCTTGGCACCGACTGGTTTAAAAAACGAAACTGAAAGCGGCTCCCTTTTCTTCTTGCTACCATCCTTGCTAACATTCTTGGGACTCATGGTGCTATGTCTTTACTAAATCTTGCACAAAATGCAAAAAACCTAATTAAAAAAAAATATATATAAACTTGCTTTTCTTAACTTTCCACTGACACAAATAAAAACAAGCTCCCGGATGTCCGTGCACCTTAGCCGGCATGCGGTTTGTTCTCTCGTATGCTGAAAATGGGAAAATTCTTAATGTGGATTGTTCGTATGTCGAGGTTCCAAGGTATAAGCAAGTTATTTTGGACTTTTGTTTACAACAACGACACCAAATCGACAAGTCCTAGATTTGATCCTCACTTCCTGTTTGCGCCTCAGCAGCGACTACAAACCTTCATACTATTTTTAGTCTAAAAACTATTTAAAATGCATCTTCCTGAGTCCACCATTGCCGTGTCATCATGAAACATTATGTTATTTGGATTCGCCCTCATTAGCCAGTCACCTCCTTAAGCATCCTAGCCACCGACGCATCCACAAGAACGACACGTCCCGGTATACGAAGCGCTCTCGGAACCTGCGTCAGAACCTTTTAACAAAATAAGTTTTATACTAGAAGGTGACTGCGAGGACAAACAAACAAATCACGCATAATTATTCCTTAGCAATCCGAGCGATGGAAAAACGTAGCGCCGAAGCTCGTTCACTCGTTTTTGTTGTTCCTCTGAATCCCATGTGATCCGGAATAAACGAGCTGGCACCGTGCCACCCTTTTTTCCGAAAAGGCCGTTTTCTAACATAACGCGCTCGTTCACATAGTGATGTGGAGGTTATTATCTTAGCGGGGAAAAAAAAAAGAGGGGGAAAGAAAAAAAAAAAGAGAGAGAGAGAGAGCTTTCTGTCACAGCACGTCAACTGTTTTCAAAATCTGCATAATTTGGGCTATGTGCTGCATAACAAAGCACGACGTGTTGCCCAGAGATGGAAATGTGCCGCTTAGCATGTGATAGGATTCGTTTGTTTTCTCATTACTTAGCGCTAACTTGCATTTATTGCGCGGCGACGGTGAATACTGGGTTCTGATTGGTCAGAAGGTGTTGATTCATTTTCTGTACGTTTTTTTGCATCTTAGAAACGTGAGAGTCGTGAGAGTGACCTGACTTCATCAGTGTTGATTGCTTTTCTAAAATGGTTTTTCTAACATGGCGGGTTCTGTTTCTAATAACTGTTACAGGATTTCTATTAGCAACCTTTAAGCATTAACGTGTTAGCATTAAGCCTGTTTCTTACTCCATTATTTAATTAAATACCTATATAATTGCTTCGCTAACTTTAAGTGCACACGATGACATCATAAATCTCTTTAAATCCCCTATTATGCGAAACACAGTAATAATCATCTCGGTTGCTATGACGATATGAGTCGCTAAGGCCTTCTCGCATCTCCAGGCTTTAGCGCTGCTTTCTCTCCCCTGTGTTATGTCATTTTTTACTTTCTTTCTCTTTATTCCTCCTTTTTTTTTTTTCTTTATTTCCCTCCGGGTGCCACGTGTTCCCTTTACAAAGCCCGTGAGCCTCAGCGAAACATTACAGAGCACAGCATGTGTTTGATTAAAAAAGTGTAAAGTTACAAATTAGTTAATAAAATCGTTTAGGCCCGATCGCTGCAAATGGTGATAAATGCGTTCCATATGCTCTCAATAAAAAAAAGAAAAAAAGAAAGGAAGAAAAAAAACGTGGCGAGTGCCATGTGCCAGTCCCCTCTGTCTTCTCCCATAAACAAATAAATTAAAACAATTACCGCTGCGCACGCCCTCCCGCTCTGTAACGAGCGTGCTGCCGGATAAAAGATGTGACAGCTTTCATTTCCTCAAACTGCTCCCTGTCTCTATCTGGAGTGGACGGAAAGTTCCAGATGTTCCCGGTCGAAAGGGCTTCCTTTCCGTCTTCCTCGTTTTTTCTCTCGTCCCCGTGCAACATTCCACGCGTCAACATTTTACGATCCGGGATTACGCTGTACCAAGCGATGTCTACACGTCATCGAGGTTTTATTGGAGACCCTATTTTCCCTGTCAGTGTCTCCTGATTATGGCTGGTGGTCATAAAATCGTAGAGCTGGTCTGGGATCAGTGTTTGGCCATGATAATAAATAAAGAGGATCAGGAGCAGAAATCTGACCCCAGATCAGGCGGGGTTTGTGTGTGTGTCGTCATGTTCATGTGTAATGTCACCGACACTTTGTGCACTTCCTGTCTCAACCTGTCTCGGTATTTCCACCAAACCTGGTTCTTATTGTGGATTCATAATTTCTCTTGGCAGCGTATCATGCATAAGTATTCACCCCCTTTAAACCTCAACAGCACTGTTCAGAGCATAGTTTAGAGTGTAGTCGAGAGGCATTGTACCAGGGATGTTCAAGTCAAACCGGGACTTTCTGCTAAAATAAGGCCGTAAAAGTGATTGACGTTTACGGAAGACTTCAAGCACAGTATGGCGATGGGACACGTACAGTAAAACATTTGAATGGTGCAAACATTTTAAGGAAGGCTGTCTGTGAATGACGATCCAGGTGTCTCAGAGTTGTGCCACGTGCGAGTTACAGGAACTCCAAGCGTACTCCAAGCCATTTTACACATGTTTAGGTCGTTAAAGGAGTTCCTCGGAGGCCAGAGTTTTTACTTTAACGTGTTCTGTTATTCTGCGCAATCAAAAGTCTCGGTTTGACTTGAACGCCCGTCGTATCTCAAAGCTCGATACAAAGTGTCCTAAAAAAGTGACACATTGTTGTTCTTTCATGTGAGAAGCTCGGTCACCGTGGTGAGCGTGGTAAAGCTGCTTTGCGACAATGACAATTGTTAAAAGCGCTATACAAATAAAATTTTATTGAATTGAATTGAACTTCTACTAGTGGATGCAACATGGTGCTCCCACCACCGTGCTGCGCAGTCAGGCGAGGTTCTCTTATCATCCATCTCAGCAGCCTTCAGTATTCAAACAATAACAGGTTTATTGCTGAGTCAGCTCTCATGTGTGTGTGTATGTGTGTGTGTGTGTGTGTGTGTGTGTGCGTCATGATCCCGATGTCTGCATGTCTGCAGGGTCTGGCCAAAGCATCACGTCATTACTCTTCATCTAAAGAGGACGACAGCGAGAGGGAGTGAGAGGCGGATGTGCGTGTGTGTGTGTGTGTGTGTGTGAGCGAAATAAATCGCCTGCAGGGTTCTCACACCGATCTGACCTAACACACACACACACACACACACACACACACACACACACCAAACAGGCGCGATGAGATATCAGCTGAGATGTCTGTTTTTATTCACTCAATCATTACCGCATTGTTCCGGCTGCGTGCCTGTGCATTTTTAATCGCACCTCATGGCCGTGAAAGTGTGATGGATGGACTGTGTGAAAGGAGAGATGGAAAAAAAAAATTCTAAACCTTAGTGATGATGGTCCGAAAAGGTAGAGCAATATAGATGTAGCACTTTTCTTAATATGTTGCATATTTATTTGATAAAAAAGAAGTGATAAAACCTGTGTCACAGTTATACATAAGAACAGAGCAATGATTAAAGCACTGCTTGTAACGTGCATTAAAGGTGCATTTTGTGTTTAACACCCTATAAAATGATTCAAGGATATCCTCTGAAAAAAAAAAGGTTTCTTCAGTTTAAAGACACACCAGCATTTCCTGCTACGACTAAAATCAAGTGCATAATGAAGAACAACAAAATATAAACTTCATGAGGTGCCGTGTCACAGAAGCAAAAGAGTTTCTAGCACACGTACACGCAGGAATACAAGAAAAGTGAATTTGAAAAAGCAAATCAAAATAAATGAATCATGTGAAAAAAGTGGAACATTAATGAATCATTTGTAAATATCACAAATAAAAACAAAAACGATCATGTATGAATCATATGAAAACATTGCATGTGATAAAGAGAATCATGCGGAAAATTAATGAGATGAAAATAAATAAATCGTATATGAAAAACATCACTTGTGAAAAAAGAATCACATCAAGGTAAATGAATCATGAATGCTTCACCTTAAGACATCACATGTGGAAAATTAATCATTTGAAAATAAATTAATGATGTGAAAAATATAGCAGGTTCATAAATGACTCATTTGCAAATATCACATGAAAATAAATGAATCATTTCGAACATGTTGCATGTAGAAAAAAAAAGATTATGGTATGAAACATGTGAAATCATAACATGTGAAAAGGAATCATATAAAAAAATTTATAATTTGAAAGTATGAATCGTGAGAAAACGTGCAATTAAACAGATCACGAACGATTAATGTGAAAACATCACACATGGTAAGGGAATCATGTGCAAAAGGAATGATGTAAAAATAAACGTATCACGTAAAAAATAATCATGCAAAAAATATAACATGAACAAAAATGAACCATTTGCAAATATGAAAATGTGAAAACTAATGAATCGTTGAAAATCTCAAATGTAAAAAAAAAAAAAACAATCTTGCCTGGATCACGTGAAAACATCACACGTAGAAAAGGAATCATATGAAAATACGTGAATCATGTACGAATCACGTCAGAACATCAGATGTGAAAAGGATTTGTGTGCAAAAAAATGAATCACGTGAATTATTTGAAAATAAATCAATGTGAAAAATAAAGACCCTGTGAAGTACACACAAAAATGACATATTTTCCACGTGAACCATATGATCATCCTCGTGTGGATTTCACATGATTTTCTACCAAGGTTTATTTCCACTTCTGCTAAAATCGGACTCATTTTGGTCATATTTAATACATTTATTTAATTCATTGCTCATGATCCCCTTCAAGATCAGACTGAAGGTGTGGGAACACACAGGCACTTGTGTGTGTGTGTGTGTGTGTGTGTGTGTGTGTGTGTGTGTGTGTGTTACTGCGTGCACACGGATGCAGTCCACTGGTGACCTTCACAGTTCTGAGGAATCCAGCCAAGATCAGCAAGCTAAGCTCTGAGCTCTGGAGCGCATGCAGAAAGAAAAAAAAAAAAAGACTCGGGAAGCAGATGAGAGGAAATGAGCCCTTTAATTGGAGGCCTTATTAGGAAAATGAAGAAAGGCCAAAAGGACAGAGCGCGACTCGGGTGACGTGTCACTCGTCTTCGTTTGACAGAATTTCTCTCCTTAGTCTCACAAATTAGATCCTATAACGATCGAAGCATTAATTTCGGTAATTCTTTATTTCTTTATTTTCTTTTTTTTTTTATCTTAACATCAAACTTTGTTTGTCAGGACATTTTTTCTCTTAATATCAAGAACTAGTTATAATCTAGTCTGCTATATAAAATAAAATATACAATAGCACTTTTTGTGAAAATTTTGTTAAACATTCTTATATTTAAGATTTAGTAAATAGATACATTTAACAATTGGAAATTTTTAATTCTTAAATCCTGCAATTGTCTGAAATTTTTAAATTTCATGGGCAGTTAATTTAAGGTTAAATTAAAATAACTTGTAAAAAATGTATTTTAAATAATAATCGAATAAATATTTATTTAAGTTTTTTTTTAAACATTTGAACATTTTTTAAAAACAGTATTATTCAGATAGAAAATAAAAATATATAATAAATTATTTATAAGCATGTAATAGACATTGTTCAACAATGAACGCTTTTAATGATTATAAAATTTAAAAAATGAGTATAATTTTTTAAATACATTTTACATTGCATGGTATTTTTAAAGCTTCAACTATTATGTTTATAACTTTTATTTAATTAATCCTTAATTAAAACTTCACTGAAATTATATTTATTTATTTATTTACTTACTTATTTATTCACAAATTGGATAAAATTATATTTACTAATTTTAGTAATACTAAAATTTATAAATATAATTTTAGTAATACTTATTTGTAAACTAAGTGAGATTTAGAACAATTTTAACATTTTTGAACTATAAAAATGACTTGATTTTAGTATATTTATTATCACTCAGCTGTGAGGAAAAGTATTCCAGACCAAACATCGACAAAATTTGGAATTAAGACAACAAACACACAACACGCAACACTTTTTCTCACACAACAAGACTTCCTCCATGCTTTTTATCACTGTTCTGTGCATCACGCCCTGCTTCCTGTCATGCTAAGTTTTATAAATAAATCTGCCTTTATCTTGTTTAATCTTTATTTAAATCTCTTCCACGTCGAACAAAAATCCGACTCCTTTGAATAATGAGCGCGATGGCGGCGAAATAAAACACCTTTGGAGAGAACGCTCATCAGCCCAAACTGCTGAAGTTCACCACCTTTTCCTGATCTGTCAGAAAAGTCAGGAAGTGTAATAGCGCTCTGTTAAATTATACAGAGCAAAATGAAATGGAATGAAACGCCACCGAGTCGCACCGCATATCAAATGGCTGTCATTTTTTCAAGGGAAAAAAACGGTGAAAACTCTGAGACTTTTTTGGGGGCGGATTCAAAGATCAGGACACAGATGAGAGTCTTGTTTCCTTTGTCATATATTTTTTGTTTTTATTGAACGTCTCTAGTTTTCCACGTGTTTTATTTCTTTCATTACATATCTAAAAACACACAATTTAAACTAAAGAATTTCAAAACCCACTTTTTTGTATCTGTAGTACAGATTAAAATCATAGTCCATCCATCTATTGTTCCTGCACAGAACGTTTGAGTCCCAATTCAGCACTTTTCCATGTGATGAGAAAAAACAGACCAAAATTTTTTACTTGAAATTAAATTACAATAAAAGTCTATGCGCAGCTCTTTAAACCCTCCTCTTTTTTTCTGTTAAATATGAATAATAAAAGTTAGAGAACAAAACAAATATAATAGACAGAAGAGATTATGCTACAGTATTTTGTGAAACTACACTATATGATGTAAATATCTTTGATAATTAATTTAAAAAAGCATTGAACACTGTTTATTGACACAGATGTTCCAGCTGCGCTTAGATGTATAATTGAATTTGGATTTTTTTTTTTCTGGGCCTCAGTACTAAGAAATGTTTTTCAATTTTTTATACCGATTTTAATTTATGTCGACCGTAATCACACAAATTATATGCCTTAGATAGAAACTTAATTTAAAAAGCCAGAGTATGCTTTTAATGCTTTTCTGGATTAAGATATACAATATAAAATATAGGGATGTTCAAGTCAAAGTGGGACTTTTGATTGTGCAGATTCTGTTCTGAAAATTAAAACTCCCTTTGTTTCTCTATATAATCCTCTGCTACAATAATGCACTTATCCCAGTGTTTCACTAGAGCTTAGACACCATCAAGGTACAGTAGGTAGTTTTCTCAGTATCGTTCTGTACCATCTGCTTCACACGTCTGAACGCTGGCCTCCAAGGAACTCTGTTAATGGTTTACAGCGAGGTCAAGACTGTATCGGGGCAATAACTCCCAGCCGAGTTCCTGTAGTGTGCAAGTCGGTGAATGAATGTGTGTACAGTTCCCACAGAAAGATGTATTTATTTTTGGTCGCAAGCTGACGACATTTTATCTGTCAATTTTCCAGGATAAAGCATTCAACTCATTAAATGTTCACTAGAACAATTACATTCACGGTTTAGGCAGACAAATATTATCTCATCATACATCGCAGTAGTTAAGAGTCTTGCTTAAGGTACCAACAGGGGTAACTCCGGGTTTAAACCTCAGACTTTCTGAACCGTAGTTCAATGCCCATTCCTGACCCCAGACTGCAGCGGGGTCCGACCCACCTGGGCCACAATGGTAATTGACGAACGTACAACCTACTTTAAAACATCTGCACTGCTCAAATGTTTTACTGCGGATAATTGTCTCATCACCGTACTGTGTTTGAAGTCTTCTGTAAATGTCAATTGCTTTTACGCCTCCATTCACACCTTTTCGTTCACTTTCACACCTCCATTCAAATCCTGGTTTGACTTGAACAGCCCACGTATATAAATATTAGTTAAGAATGCTTCGTAATGTACATATTTATTTCGATATTCATTATAATTGATGACTAAATGCTGACTTAACGCTGCCTTAATGTGATTGATTATTAAATATATATCATTAGGAAATAGTTTTTGGGAACATTTTTATTTTACTAAATGCAACATTTAGATTTTTTCAGATTTTTCTAATCAAGTTGCTCTTGAATGCAATTCATCTGACAATAATTTCCTCTTTCGTCCCATTGAAACACATCGGTACCACGGCATTACTACCGGATCAGATGTCTACACGTTACAGATTCAATCAAAAGCCACATCTTTGACAGTCAAAAAGACACAAACACAGGAGACAAGAGGGAAAGAGAAGAGTGTGTGAGTGGGTGTGAAAAAGAAGCGCTCGCTCGCACTCGTCTTTTCCAGTTTAGGGACTCCAGATGGGGAGTCATTTTTTATTCGTCTTGAGGCGGCACTTCACATCTGCTGGCCCAGATGCCTAATGAATACGGAAGCAGGGCCGAGCTGTCGCCTCATTAATACTGAACTCGCGCAGGGAGCCCAGGCGCCGTCCCGCGCCCGTCGCCTCGCGCCATCCACAGCCCGTTGGCACGGAAACGCCGTCCTCGGTGCCCGCTACTCGGCAGCTGGCGCCTCGCTGGAACAAAGCAGCGCCGCTTTGTCGGCCCTAATGCCTCTCCGTGTTGTCACTTAAGGTCTTTATTGGTATTAATTGATACCATCAGCGCTTCTTTTACTCACGTCTCGTGTCCGGCCCCCGGGCGCCTTCTCGTCCTCCATTCTACGTCTGTACTTTAAGTTGTTATTTTTTATTTTATATATTTATAGGAACAGTGTGATAAATTCATGCCGTGTTAATTGTCCAACACATTATTCCAGGTGTTTATCTGCCTCACATCTTTAGTGAGGAAACATCTATCTTTAAATATCTTTAGAGCAGGCATTTTAAAGTAGGTATTATTATATTTATAAGATTTGAGTAAAAAAAAGTTATTTGTTTGCTCCAGTGCTAATGTTACTAAAGAAATGGAAGTACAAAGCTACCAGTTTGCTTATATCTCCAGCTATAAACTCACGAAGCAACAAGTGATGTTCTCTTCTGTACCAACAGCTGGGGAAAAGAGAGGGAAGAGAGGGATGGAGAGAGAAAGACAGAGAGGAGAGAGAGAAAAAAATTATTTCATGAAAGAAAAAGATGGTGAAACATATAAGGGAAAATAGTAAAAAAAAATGTATGGAAATCATGAAGCAAGAGAGGAAGGGAGAGAGATTAAGGGTAAAAGAAAGAGAAAAAAGATTGATAGAAGAAGAAAGAGTGAGAGAAAGAAAGAAAAAGAGAGATAGAGCGAGATAAATATGGAGAAATGAGACAAAGAGAAAAGAGTGATAAAAGAAAGTGATTGATAATGAGAAAGAGACAGGAACAAAGAATGGAATACAAATAAAAAAATAAAAGAAAGAATGTAATATGGATGAAAGACAGAGAGAGAGAGAGAGAGAGAGAGAGAGAGAGAGAGAGAGATGAAAGACAAAAGTAATATTAGTGGAAGACAGACATGACAGAAGGAAAAAGGAAACATAAAAAGAAGAGTTAAAGAAGAAACAGAAATGGTGGGATAAAACATGGAAAAGGTACCAGACAAAACAAAGACAAAAGAGAAATAATGATGGTGAGACAAAAAAGACAATGAAAGTGTAGAGATAGAAAAGATGAACAGAGAAGCAAAGGAGACAAAATTGAGAGAGAGAGAGAGAGAGAGAGAGAGAGGGACTATACTTTTAAATAAATCTCTGAGAAGATGACAATGTTAATTTATACGCTGATGCTAAAATCCTGCTCGCGTTAACCCATTGTGTGGCAAATGCTAACAGAGTGCTAGCCCACTGTCAGGACATTTAAAATTAGCATTAGCTTCATGTTCCAGAACCAGGAAAAAAAAAGACAAAAAATAGGAAATAAAAAGCAGTAAATGAGGTAAGTAAACGAATAAACATTTATTTATAAGAGTTTATCTCTTAGTTGTGGAGTGCTAAAAAACTTCCGAAGTGCCGAGCTGTGAGAATGTCGCTGCCAAACGCTCTGTGTCTCCTGGCTGCTGTTATCCCCAAGAACATCTCTCAGATCAAGGTTCTTCAGCCAAGCTTTTTCTCTTTTTTCCTCCTCTACCTTTTTTTTATGCTACACTAACAGCACCCGTGAAGACCCAGCTGCCACCTGGCCGGTTCTGAGTGCCAGCCTCCCAAAAACCCAGAGAAAGCAGCCTAGCGCTAGTTAATGACATTTCATTATCACGGACGGGACTGGACACTAACGGCTCGAGGAACTGCGGCTGTTTCATCATTCTTGCACAAAGATTAGCGTGCTGGCTATCATGATTATCTCAAAAATCAACACGTCTGAAAATCTGAGTTTATGAATAGATATTTGAACGCACATCTTACAGACTTGCGTGTGTGTTAGCAAATTTCACTTCCTGACAAGCTAACTGCGTATACGCCAGCCTTAACTAAGTTTTTTTTTTTTATTTCAAGCACAATTTAAATAATTTATTTACAAACCTGACAAAGGAAAGCAACACAAACATTTTTTAAAATTATTTTCTTTTGATGATTAGCTAGAACTTAGCTAGCTGCTTAACAGAAGTGGGATTTCAGTATCTGAGTCTTTTCACAATTTAAACTATTAAATAAACAGTTTCTAAATTTCATTAAACATACCAAATCAAAACTATATTAGCTAAGCTATCTACCTAGCTAGCAACCTGGCCTGCTAATGCTGATTAAATTAACTCAAGTTCTACTCTGCCATGTTTGTTGAATTTTTGTCTTGATTTTTCGGGAAATTTTTAGTTCATTACCTCACAGAAGCAAACTAGATAAAGTCCAGCTCTTCTTACTTTACCAGCTAGCTAGAAGATAAAATAGCTAGCTGGTAACATAAGTAGATCTGGATTTTAGCAAGCAAGTCCTGATTATAAGAATTCATTGAATTAATTATTTTGTATTAATTTGTTACAAATGCTAGTTAAGTTAGCTAGTTACTAAATAAATGTGCTAGTGTGCTTTTCTGTAACTATCTTGCTTTGCCTTTCATAGGATTTCAGTGTTTTTTAAGGAAAATCTTTAGCAACTTTATTTGTCTATTTAACAGCAGTCTTTTTAAAAAAAAATTTTTAGGGTCAACATCATTAGCCAGGTTAGCTAAGCAGCCTGATTAGCACAAATGTTTAGCACAGAAAAGGAACAGGAAGTGAATTCTTTTAATAAATTTAATGCAAAATAAGTTTGCACCTTTGTGCAAAATGCAAATGAAGAACTACAATATGTTTTTGTTTCTGTATAATTTTGAGTTATGGTTTTACAGAATTTGTCATTATGATTAATACGCTATTGGGAGTGTGGATAAAACTAAACATAAGCGGAAGTCAAACTGGGACTTGTGATGAAATTTCTGGTGAATAAAGGTAAGGTAAAGATTGACATTTACAGAAGACTTCAAGTACAGTACGGTGATGAGACTCTTAGCCGAGGTAAAATATTTGAAAAGTGCAAACATTTTAAATAAGGCCGTATTTCCATGAATCATGATCCCAGGCAAGATGGCTTGGAGCCCACTGAAGTCGTTCCTGTGAACATTCAGCAAGTGGAACATCAATTTGTGGAGGGGACGAATCTGTCTGGTGGAACGGTACTGTATGTACAATTGATCTCCAACACCACTTGCACATTACAGGAACTCGACAGGGAGTTATTGCCACATCCCCTGTATAGTCGTGACCTCGCTCCAAGCTGTTTTAATATGTTTGTGCCATTGAAGGGGTTCCTGGGAGGCCAGCATTTCAGATGTGATTCAGACAGGCAGTCCGATCACGGCTTTGAGTTACCATGATGTTATGCAAGAATTAGTAAAACGCTGGGATAAGTGCAGTAGTTTAGCAGGGGATGACATATATAGAGAAATAAATAAAGTGTTCTGTTATACTGCACATCAAAAGTCCCTGTTTGACTTGAACGCCCCTTGTACATATTGGAGGTGAACAGTGTAAATATCAGGCTTGATAAATGGAGCCCATTGTACCCACAAATGAAATACAGCAACCTCTGCTGGCTAAATACTAAAACTGAATTGTGTCTCTGTGGTGCATGTGTGTGTATGTGTGTGTGTGTGTGAGAGAGAGAAGGAAAGCATATGAATAATAGTTTGATTTATAACGAAAAGCACAACTCTTCATCTCGAATACACACAGCTCTCATCACAAACGCATTATATTTTCGACGCCAGATCCGTTTCCCGCTCGAACTCCGAGATAGATTACAAGCAGATAAAATCATTTCCACATGTTAGCAGATGAGCTAGCGATGCACTCAGCTATTTAAGGGATAAAAAGATGCATGCTTGTCTCGAACTCTTTTCTCACAATAGCTGAATGTTAGGAAGAAAGAAAGAAAGAAAGAAAGAAAAACATTGACGAGTGTGACCTCGCTGAAGTGGAAATGGTGGAATCACGGCTGTTCCCTGATGCAGCCCGATTTAGATCATGGAGTAATTGCTTCATGGATGGGAATCAGATGAACTTTTGATAGCGCAACACTGTATTAGCAATCATAGTAATGCAGTTAGACAGACAGCTTTTGTTTGCTTGTTTTGTTTCATGACCTGGGACAAATTTAGATATTTTCTGGTATTACAGTAATAGGGTTGCACAATGCAATGACATTATACCAATAGCATGCACATTTACGCAGTATATAAGCACATATGTAAGTATTTCTGTTTTAATGCTAGCTTACCTAACTTACCATCTGGGCTCGTAGAAAAATCAGAGTTGTAATTATGACATTGTCTTGCCGCTCAAATGGGCTCAATTTATAGTTTGAGATCAATCTTCAAGCCATTTGTTATGACACACCAGCAAGTTTCATCAAATTCTTACCAGTGTCCTTTCGCCAAACCATAACCCTGTGTCAGTTGATACAGTTTCCAAGATCACCTGGACTAGGAGTTTAAGCACTGACTGACAAAATGACTGTGTAGATGACACTGAAGCTTTTCAGTGCAAATCCAAAAGATTGGTGCAAACAGTTGCTAGGACCAGGCCTATGGTACCCAATGCCAGAAGTTTTTCGTTCTTCCTTTTTATCTGTACTTAGGCCCGGTCTTGATTCCAAGACAGTGACCCAAACCCAGCCACTAGATCCCAGGCATCCTGAGTGCCGCTCCAAAGCCCTTATAGAAACGTGGTGACCCTTTAATTAGAGCGCCTGAAATAAACATCAACAAACCACCCCTGCTCTCTCCATCCTTCCCTACTGTTTCCACAGCTATCTGGGAGCCATTGATGCTTGGACCGATCCATTCTCTGATATTGTCTTCCCACTTTTTCCTCTGCCCCCTGGTACAGTGAACTGCAGGATGGTCTTCGCAAGCCCATCAGATCTTAAGTAACATCTCTGTCTAACTTAAGCTTCCTCCTTTTAATGATGGTGAGGAGGTCATCATGTGGTCTGATGACTTGTGTGGTCATCTGGTGGCCAGCTCCATTTGTGATGCTTTCAGTGTATGAGATGCAACAGCTTTTAGTAGCATCTCATTTCTCAATTTGGAAACAACAACCCACAGCCTTTAATCAGCTTCCAGTGTAGAAGACAGGACACACCCACAAAAAAAAAAAACAAGCGAAATGAGATACTCGCTCACTTTTTAGATTAGTTTGCAACATTTTTTTTCTTAGTTCTGTGATGTCTTTTTGTCCATTGTTATAGTTCAGCTGATACTCAATCACTAGCTATAATCTTCCTTTACTTATTATTCTTATTATACAAGTTAGCGTCGCATCTTTAAAGCTAAACATAAAGAATCAAACATAGACAGCAGACAAGCCTCGCCTCACTGAGAGCAACGCTACAGAACGTCCATTTCCTTTTTGGCCTGACCGAAGCTATTAAATTAGGCTTTAAGGTTAGGGATTAGGCGCTAGCAACTAAATCGCTAAATCACTGACTAGATAATTTGTGGTTTTCCTTACAGTATCTTTGTATAGGTCAAACAGAATTCCTCGAGTGTATTATAAATGCCATACAATTGACCATTTTTCCTCTTCATGTTGTTTTAGCTGTTCGCGTGGACAGGAAACAATGTACTAGTCAAACCTGATTTTTCAGGATTTTTGGCAGTGCTTGTGTGTCTGCGTGTGTGTGTATCTGTGTGTGAGAGAGAGTGCGTACGAGTGTGTTTGGGGTAACCTTATGTGACATCCTCAAACTGCTCATTCTCAGTCTGTCATTAAACATGATGAACTTCCTAAGCGCAGGCTCTTTTTTTTTCCTTTTCTGCCATCTGACATTTTTCCACGAGCTCCTGCCAAAAATCATATTCAACTCATCGCAATCCCTAAAGCCTGGAGCGATGAGGGGGTGACGGGGTCAGATCGCGATGGAGGGGTGAGCGTAGAACATGTTTTTGTCATTTTCATGAGTCCGGGAAACACTGCCGTTATCCAAAAACAGATCGGATTTAGACTTTAACTTGGTGTTGAGTGGAGTGAGCGTGATCAGCTAGTGCTGCTTAGCTACGCTAGGTGCCGAATCACAGAAAACAAAACACTAGCACACACGTGAAAGAAAAAAATATATCTAAATGAAAGCTTAGCGATACAATATTTCACAAATTTCAATCTTATCACCGTTTGGTCTTAGCGAGTTAGCTATCTAGCTGATACGGCATCTTATTAATAGCGAAGTAGATTTCATATGATTGAGTATTAAGCGGACGTGAATATGGTAAGCACATTCCACAGGTAGTGCTAGCATGAACTTTAGGCTTAGCATCAAATAAGGAGCTAGCATTTGTATCTTAGTTTCATTCGTACCTATGAGCTGTACGCTAGTTTGGTGATGAGTTATGACACCATGGTAGCCTTGTTAGCATTTTTATCACTGGATAATGTGCTTGACACGTACATTCTCTATGAATTATATGAAGGAGATACAAATGAGTAAGTTTTAACACTTCTTTTAAAAGTTCAGAGAATTCAGACAATTGTCAACGCTAATTACGAAAATGATCTTAGTGACAAAAAATGCTCTTAAACTAGGCTATCCTACTGACCTAAGATAACATACACAAACAATGTGCATATTAGCCTCATAACAAATTTCAGATTTGTTTCTCTGCTGCAGTGAGGCCTTAAGATGTAATACATCCAGTAATAACTCTGACACTGGAGACTCCTTACGTAATTGATTAACCAAATAACTTCCCACAAAATAGAAATGATAAGAAGAAGAGCGTTGATATGAATCGTGATACGCTATATCAGTGGGCTACGTTCACATTCGTTGGAGTGAAGCGAGGGACGGAGCGTGAACACACTCTCGGAACAGCGCCGGAGGGTGCGTGTGATGGTTCTAGTAATTACAAAAGCACTCAGCGTATTTGTATGTGTGAGTGAGAGAATGAGAGAAAAGAGCAGACAGAATTTCCATCTCCTGTATGTCAGTGTTTTAATGAAGTTGTATGATACACATCAGCCACTGAGATATCATTTCATTTCCACTTATAGAATCCACTTGAATGATATTTCATCTCCTCTGTTTACTCGTTATTCAAATATCCAGGCCTGCTCAAAAGTTTTTGCACCCCGGTGTTTTAAATAAACACAATGATGAAAGATTTCAGGAATAATCTGATGAATAAACATTTCCTTTAGTTTCTTTCTTTCTTTCTTTCTTTCTTACTAACTTCATAAAAAATGAAAAAAGACAAGCTAGTCAAAGGACAGATGGTAATTTAAATGAAAGCAGGATGTGATTAAAATGTTAAAACTATGAACAGATAAAATGTATGACACTCTGTTCTGTTTTTAATAATAAGTAACTAAATAATAATTTGGCATAATATCAGAGAAATGAAACCCCCTCAGGCATGCTATTATTGGAAAATAATCAACTCCGGGTGTCATAACAGGATGTTCCTCTTCATCACGCCATCCTGGTGTTGATTATTTTCCTATAACAGCACAACAACAAGTGATTAAGTTGTGGATTGGATAAATGTTGATGAAAATATTTTTTTATATTATTAATATTTCAACAAATGTTAATTGATATGACAATGCGGTAACTTTTTTAAATCTTCTTTTTCCATTTGTTACCATTAGTGATAAGTTATTAAAGACTGAAGTTTACTGTCTAATAAAAAATGCATTAAACGATGTTAGTTAAGTAAACTTTAATGGAAAGAGTTACCTAATCTAATATATACACACACAGTAAGTATCTAAATTTGTTATTATATAATTTTGCCTTCAGTTAAATTAAAAGAAAAAAAATAGTTTAGAGATTCAGGCTAAGCGGAGCATCTTATTAAAAATCTTTGTTTGAATTCAGGGGAGAGAGCGGACGGGGCACGGTGTGCGTCTCAGCCACGGTGTGTGTTTTGCTCGCGGTCAGATTGGCGACGACGTTGTTTTTTTGGTTTTGTTATTTTTTTTTTTATTATTCCCCCTCTTGTCTTCATCCTGAGGGACATCAAATCACCCAGAGCACTTTTTCCTCCCTTTTTTTTCCCATCGAATCTGTTCAGCGTCCCCTGGAGGACACGGAGAGACACGGAGCCGATCGTTTCACGTTAATAACCGAGTACAGAGATGATCCGAAAAACATGTTGTTTCATTTGAAACGCCTCGCGGGCTCAACGGCGCGGGATGCTTAAGGAAGGAAAAGAAAAAAAAGAAAAGAGAAGTTGAGACAAAACAGCATCTGCATAATTCATCCGTCATGCATGTAGACATCGTGTGCTAGTTTGACTTTGAGCTCCTGCGTGATTTAGCAACTGGCCACAAGCATGATACAAGACAATAAAAGACCAATTCTTCCTCATGCAGAGTTATAAGTAGAGATGATCAGTTTCTCACATTATCTGCTAGATGCGGGAATCACCAGGCGACCTCGCGATGCAGTATTATCACAATACCTCAGTGCTAATTCGATTCGTATTGCGATTCTATAAGTATAATAATTTTATAAAAAGATATCCAGATCCAATGTTATTTTTTTTAGACTTTATTACGATTATTACATTTCTTTTAAACATTTGCTCACACCACATAATACACTGCGCTGCCTACCACCACAATAAGCTTTACAGTGTGCCACCTGTAGGATTATAAAGGAACTGCAACATATTACTATAATAAATGCGAACATATAAAAAAATTTACAATATTAAAAAAATATCAATTTTTTTAAATATTAAAATGTGGTGATACATGAATAGCCACACAAAAGAATCATGACACATCACTGAATCGTTTTTTTTCACCAGCTCTATTGTCTACAATTTGCTCAAAATGCAACTAGAAGAGATTTTAACTAAGACTTATCATCATCATTATTCTTATTATGTAGTATGAGAAGTTTGTTGAGAGGGGTGACAATTTGTTTATCATTTTCCAAATGTTTGGCATAATCAGATTTACAAATAAATTTAAATGTATTCATGTTTTAAGTTCATGGTTATGGAAGGAGTCGCCAGTGTCAGCGTTTTATGGTTTCTCTGTATAATGACAAACTGACATGAACATGTGTTTTATTGTTGCATAATTTTTTTTAGATATAAAAACTGTGGACAACAGCGATTCATTTTTTAACACTGACTGAACAATTAAAAAAGAAGTTACACTTAAATTAAATGATTCTGGACCGAACAGACTTTTGCCGAACAGACAGTCTTTTGAATAACAGTGTCGGGATTATGATTAAAGATTATTAAAAAAACTTTCATCCTGCTCAGACCATAGCTTTTGGAAAGTGGCCGCGGTGATCTTACTTAAGATCAGCGATGAATCACGGCCGAGCATAAGGGCGCGAATTCCCCAAGAGCCGTTTCCCCGAGTGATTGTTTGTGATGGCTCCTTGCCTCCACAGGGGGGCCGCGGGGCAGGAAGTCACGAAACCTCTTTCACAAATTTCACGGATCCCTCAACGTCACCCTCACTCTGTCCACACCTCTCGCCTCGCTCACATTTCACACACCTCTTTCAGACAGAGATAAACTACTGGAAGGGAAAAACAAGTGTGTGCGTGTGTGCATGTGTGTGTGGTGGGGGAGGGGATGCCGAGACGTGTTTATCCACACGCATCTGTCTCATGTTGTTAATTGGGAGCGTTTGCCATTTGGAGAGGGGCTGATGGCCTCCAGGCATGTCGAAGCAACCTGATGTGAGGCGAAATTCAGATTCTTTCCAAAAAGAAAGAGATTTTTCATGATAATAAGGCTGTAACAAAAGTTATCAGCTTTAGCGTCGCCCTTAAAGTTAAAATGAATCCTTACACATTTACATTATGGTTACATTATATTTATAAGTAAATAAAATTGTATAAATTGAATAAGATTCCTAAAGGGGTGAGGGTAAGGTGGTGGAGAAGGTTATTTGTCATTACATTGGATTGATACCTGTGACTGCTAGCTCCACCCCTGAGCCCCGCCCCTTTCTACAAATCTTCTACAATTTTAATCATTTGGTTAATTTCCTAAGTAAATGTTGTAGCATCATTTACAATTTTTATTCCTACAGTCTTTACTTTCCTACAAACTTGAGTTTGGCCTCACATAAATCAGGATGTTTTTCTGAATGTGTCGTCTCAGATTGGTAAATATGTAAAAATTTCGTTAAAAAGTTACAAACTTTATGTTTGGGGCGGGGTCACCACCTCATCATAGCTACCTCTAGCTATTGCTTTTAATTGAGGCAAATATAAGAAAAATGTAAAAATACAGCAATGAATTGTTTAAATTATTAACACATACTGCACAATATAACAGAAATATTGCATGTTATAGTGTTTTAAATTATCAGTCATGTGTGTTGTTACGTGTGAATATAATAATATAAAATAATATATATAATATATATATATTGATAGCAGTTTA
>JAQMYG010000008.1:24448159-24458191 GCA_030014215.1 Clariallabes teugelsi | reverse complement strand
AAATACAGTTCTGAGGTCAGTTTTGTCTTGGTATAAATTAATATGAGAAAGATGATCAATTTCATGTCAGTTTTAATAATACTGTACTGTAAAAAAAAGACAGAATTATGAAAAACCGGCATCAGTTGGTAGTCATTCGGCTGCTCCCATCGAGGGGTCGCCACAGTGAACCATCCAATCCACACACAACTTGGCACAGGTTTTACACCGGATGCCCTTCCTGACACAACGCTCCCATTTTATCCAGGTTTGCGACTGGCACTGGATCTAGTGGCTGGGATTTGAGCATCGGATGGGAATCGAACCCGGGCCTTCCACATGGCAGGTGAGAAACCTACCACTGAGCCACCAAAGCCCCGCACAACCGATGTCAGGGTATACAGAAAAAAGTTAACACTGATCAGGGGTCAGTTCTGTTACTATACAGAGTAGTAATTTCAAGAGTATTCAACACTGAATAGAATGTTTAAGAATATTGCATACTGATCTGATGTCAGTTTTGTCAATGTAGAAAATGTAAGAATATTAAACACTAATTTAGGGTCAGTTTTGTACTGTATGTCACATAAGATTTAAATAACATCATGGTGCTGCATATAGTACAGAACAACAATCCTCAGCACTCGATTAGAGGGAGCATGAACCACACACACATCAATAAATCATTCAACACGTCAACTCTCAGTAAAATAATATCACTGATTTGTGGTCAGTTTTTACATAGTGTTAATGTATATGTCATTGATCTCAGGTCAGTATTTGGCAAGGACTAATAATATTAAATATAAATGAATATGAGAAGGATTATACATTTTACACCAGTTTGATGACACTGTTGTTCATAACTGAAATATGAATACCTGACATCACTGTGTAGAATAGAAAGTTTAAGAATAATTAAACACTGATAAGGGGTCAGTTTTGTTACAATACAGAATAATAATTTCAAGAGTATTAAACACTGCTATTGGTGTCAGTTTTGTCACAACATAAAGCGGAACGTTTAAGAATATCACAGAATGATCTGTGCAATAGAGTCTTGTCAATGTACAGTACAGAGTTGAAATTTTAAGAATATGAAACACTGATTTGGGGTATAAAACACAGATCTAAGGTCAGTTTTGTATGTAACTTCAGAGGAACACTTATCAGTCAATAAGTAATAGTAATGTAATATGTTCAGGGATATTACCACTGATCTGAGGTCAGTTTTGTCACTAGACAGAGTAGAATGTAAGAGGTGTGTGAAATATTACACACCGACTTAGGGTCAGTTTTGTATGTAACATAAGATGACCGCTGATTTGTCAGACTTGGAATGGTTTTGTCAGTCAATAAGTAAAATATTATCACTGATCTGGGGTCAGGTTTGACACTATATAGTCTGTTGATAGAGATGAACACTGACCTGGGGTCAGTTTTGTCACTTTATTAGACAATAAGATTGATGAACAGGAAAATGAACACTGGGATCAGTTTTCACACCTCAGGTCAGGCTGTGGTCAGCATTAACAAAGCCAAGAATATGAAATATTATAAAAAAAAAAAAAAAACTCAGAACATGAACAACATTTTTTGTGTGTGTGGTAGAAAAAAAACAGACTTTCATGTTTGGCATTGGTGATTTAGTGACATTTACAGAACAGATAATTTGCTGGCACAAAATTGGCGTGAAATAATGCCAAATGATGTCTAACACGATGATTCTGTATTAGCGAGTGTGTGGGACAAAACCCAAATGCTGAGTCAGCGAAGTCGGTACAACACTATAATACATGCACTTTGTCTCTCTTTCTCTCTCTCTCTCTTACACAAAGTGCACAGTGAGGCCCTTGTACTTCATTCCTGCTTCACGCCGAACTAATGAACAATCCCGCACACCATAATCTAGCACTTAAGGTTAATTAGATGTAGTTATGCTATTAAGGACGCTACAGATCCATCCTTAATTCCCTCAATAAGATCACTGTGTTTTACGATTGTCACGTCGTCCCGAATAATTAAACCCGGCGAATGGACGCTATAAATACAGCACGCGGCTGTATCGTCAGCGTTCGCTAAATGAGCTGTGAAACCTCGGCTAGCTTGTTAAAAGTCGAGTTTGAGTGAAAGATTGTGCATCATAAGGTTTATACATCATTCCTTCCTTTTAAATTTATAGATTAGAGGGGATGAAAGCATATTGACTCAGAGACACCAGAATTGAGAATGTGTTAAAATGTAAAACGTTTGGGAAAGAAATGTGAGGTGGCTAGATTTCACTAGAGCGTTTGTAATGCTAGTTAGTGTGAAGGCAAATAACCACAAAGATGTTTAGTTATAGCATCTTTTTTCTTGTTTTTTTTTTTTTTTTTTACTAAGGGTGCCAATAGTTTTGCAGCAAGACAGCAGCATGTTATTGAAAAATATTGTTTCACATTTATTGTATTTTATTGTTTTTTTATACTATAAGGGTATTGTATTCTATGACTGATATTGTTTAATTAAATATAAATTGTATAAAACATTTTATCAGTTTGTGTTTATTTTAAAGTTATCTATCTATCTATCTATCTATCTATCTATCTATCTATCTATCTATCTATCTATCTATCTGTCTGTCTGTCTGTCTGTCTGTCTGTTCTACCCCCCCCCCTCTCTCTCTAACACACACACACACACACACACACACACACACACACACTTTCTCTCTTCATCTTTTTCTCTCTCTCATTCTCTCTTTAATTTATTTTATTGTTGAAGTTATTTATAGTATTAATGGATTTGGTGTTAAAATAACAGTAAAACAATATAAAAAATAAAACAAAGAAAAATAAGTCATTAGGGTTGCTTTTATTATATACATTATTTGTAGGTTTGTTTGTTTGATTAAAGATTTTTTTTATTACTAGTTAGTATGATTCAGTTAAAGAAAAACATATAGCTTAAAAATAAAATGTAATTAAATATACTTAAAAGTGATTTTGATTACCTGGATTAGAATGTATTTATTATTTTGTTTATTTGCTTGTCTGTTTGTTTATTTTATTAGGTTCCTGGGTTCAGGGTAATTCCTCACAAGTCTAAAAGTATTTACTTGAAGAAAACTCAATAATAATAAATAAAGATGAACGTATGCTAGAGGTTAATTATTTTCTGAATCTATCACTGGAGTGAATGTAAGACCCACAGGTAATGCCATGTGTGTGTGTATGTATGTGTGTGTGTGTGTGTGTGTGTGTGTGTGTGGTTTAAAATAGGCCCGCAGCATGTTGGAGCGAGCGGCTGAGTGTGTGTACCGCTGGGGTAGAGCGGCTCAGCGGCTCAGGCACGCCAAAGCGAGCAGCTCATTTATCAAAATTGTTCTGCAAAAATGATTTATCTGTTCATCGTCCGTGCGCAGATGTCTTTAATGGCCGCCGATGCCCAGGAGGTGGATGGAGGAGTGCAGTGCTGGTGTGTGTGTGTGTGTGTGTGTGTGTGTGGGATGTGGGGGGAAGTTAAAAACGACAAGAGCATAGTAAGATGGACGTCTGCTCTCTCTGCAGGTGTTTGCATGCATGTGTGTGTGTGTGTGTGTGTGTGTGTGTGTGACCTCTAGGGCCCCGTTTCTTTCTCAAACCATTTGCAGCGGCTCTGGCAGGCTGCACCCTCACATGGGGCACCGCTGTTCGAGCAAAATGTCTGTGTGTGAAAATGTGTGTGTGAATGTGTGTAAGTGTGTGTGAGTTTGTTCGAGCTCAATGGTGTGTTAAAAGTGGTTTTTCTACTTTGAACCAAACCTCACAGACCTCAGTTCAAAAGAAGAAGTTATTCAAATGTGAATCAAAATTCTGCTATTAAAGAGACGATGCCATCCTCCTTCACTCTTCTCACTACCTGACCCTGCCAGACCCGCCGTTTGCCTGCACTTTAACACTAACCTCCATCCTGATGATGTTCATTAATAAGTTTTCTGATCCAGTTTTAGATCTTTTTTTCCCTCCTAAATCAAGCATGTGCACTTTGACTACAGTCACCCTGGGAAGTGTTCGGTTTGCTCACACTGACATCAGCGTGTGTGCTGAGTAAGACATGAGCGGAGACTTCGACGCTCAGAGCGAGAGGAATATTCATCTACTGTAATGGAAAGAAAAATAAAGATGAAAAGGGCAAAAAATAAATGATATGATTAAAGTAATGAAATGGACAATAGAAAAAAATATCAAGCAAACATAAATGACAATCTAAAGATTATTATTGACAAAATAAAAAAAATCATGAATCTATTATAGTCTATTATTATTGTTATTATTATTATTATGTTCAAACATATATTAAAATATATCAAACTATTTTGTATATTAAACCTATTTTGTCTGTCTGTCTGCTCTCTTCCTCTTTTCTCTCTCTCTCTCTCCATCTGTCTTTATGTAACTAACTCTCTGCCTGCCAATCCATCCATCATCTATCTGTCTGTTCTCTTTTTCTCTCTCTCTTTATCTATCTACATAAATAACAGAAAATATGCAAAACATGCTTAGATAAATGTAAAAATCCAAAGACAATCATGATATATTATTATTCAGTGCTCAAGCAAAAGAAAAAAATATTTACATAAAAAAAAATGAGACAGCTGACAGTTTAAAGTTTTAAATTTTTATATAAATTAATAATAATAATAATAATAATAATAATAATAATAATGCACCTTTTTTCACCCATACTAATGCTAAACATTATTTAATCTGTGAATTAAGAGTAACAGAGTCCAGTCCTGTGTGTGTGTGTGTGTGTGTGTGTGTGTGTGTGTGTGTGTAAAGGGAAACCTAATTGCGACTCCATTCTGCTCGGTTTGATTGTAATTATCCGTGTGCGAAGTATGTGTGTGTGGCGCTGAGTAACGCTGGGTGATAAATGCGCTGCTGCGTGTTAGAGGATGATGAATCGGAGGTCCCGGTCTCTGGACATCAGGAATAGCAGCGGTGAAGCAGGGGTTTCTGGGTAAATGAGACCAGAGCAGCTCCCTGGTGGGCAGCAGGGAAGTGAGGCGACGTGGGAAGATGTGCAACACACACACACACACACACACATAGACACACACACTCTTAAACCTTTAAAAGTAAATATAGGCAGTGTTAGACAGAACTAGGCCGCTCACTGAGACACACACACACACACACACACACACACACGCACGAACACACACAAAGAGGGAATTTTCCAAAAATGTAAGCCAACCAAAAAAAAGAAAGAAAGAACAGACAAAAGCTAAAGGTTGCAAGTAAAATAATGAATGAATGAATTAATTAATTAATAAATGATAATGTTTATTTTGTTGAGAAACTTCCAAAAAAAAAGTAATATAATTTTTCACCTATTATTCTAGTTTTTTAATGAATCCACATACCTTGTAAGTCGGTGCTACCTACTTTGATACAGTGATACCTCAGAATATGAATTTAATCCATTCTGGAGGCGAGTCTTAGGTGAAATTTCGTATAGTGAAACGCATTTTCCCATAGGAAATAATGTAAACGCAGATAATCCGTTCCAGCCACCCAAAAATATTACAATAATGTTACCAATTTCCAACACTATAATCATGTTTTTGCATATAAAAACATTTAAAACATTTAGGAAAGACATGTAAATGCAGTAAAATATGAAATAAATTTAAACATTAAACCTCACTTAACCTTAATTTATGATTCCTCTTGGCACCGGCTGCTTTAAAATCCAAACTGAAAGTGGCTTTCTTTTCTTTTTGCTACCGTGCTTCCTTCTTCACAAAATGCACAAAATGCAAAAGTAAATAAACTCGCTTTGCTTCACTTTCCACTAATGCAAATAAGTTTTGAATTGCTCTCAGATGTACGCACAACTAATACATAGGTGCAGTGTAGATGAAAGCCAGAAATACATACAATGTAGGGACAAGCCGGCATTCAGTTTAGCTCAGTTTGGTCACTCATATGGCGAAAATGCTTTGCATGCTTAGGCAAATTTCTCGCACAATTTCAGATCGTAAGGCGTAAATGTTTAATGTTCGTTTGCCAAGATGCCAATGTACTAGCTCAAACGCAATCATTAACTAACTTGAGATCATGCTAACTGTTCACTGCTTGCTTTCCAGTATCAACAAGAACCTATGCACTGTCAAAAATTAGTATACATATACAATGAGTTGAATATTTTCATTCATCTATGTCTAGGAGAAATCACATTTGCTAACTGCTCACAACAAATGAAAACATTGGTGTGGGACTTTGTCGAACTTTTAATATGAAATTTCCAAACGGATGCAAGGATTGTGTCAAATTTCGACATTTTGAAATTTAGCTATAGTTAGTATTAAAGAAGAACTTGCGCACTTAAACAAATAAAAATATTCAAGTTAGCGTCAAACAAATTCTAATTATCTAGGAATAAGCAAACATTTGCTAACTTCTCAAAAAAATTTATCTTTGATTGTGTCATACATTATTGTTCATGAGGTTTCTACAGGACCAGTAAACATTCATTAAGTGCTGAAAGCCTTCATTTATAGCAAAAGGAGTTACTAAGATTAAACTTTCAGCAAGTCATTAGCAAATTCTTGTAGGCTGACTCGAATATTTTGCTGAGTTAGCAGTAAACAAACATTCACTAACACGCTTGCTAACTGCAGTTTATGTTAATAAAAAGAGTAGTTTATGTTGAAATTTTATGCTAAACAACTCAAATGTTTCATTAGACCAAATGAGTGAAAATAAATAAATTAAACAAAACTGCCTCGCAACAAACCTAGACACATAGGAGGACAAACGTCTTCCCACGTGTTAATGTATCAGAAAGCCACACATAGCAAAGATTCCCCTCATTTCCTGTCTCTCTGTCTCGGGTTCCCCTCGGTGGCTTTTAATGACACTGAGCAGACCTTAATGCACCGACCCAGACAACGATTATCACCCGGCTAATCCTACAGTTCATTAGCCACGGCTCTTAATAATTAAGCTGGAGAAGCGCAGAGACACGCGGCGCACTTGAGCACCCATTATCATGCTAGCGGAGGAAGCAGTGGGTGCCAATACTTATGCGTTGGGTCAAAATTTGTATTTGTATTATATGGGTATGGAAACATGTTTTGCAGAAAAAAAAATAGTTAATTAACCTAAATTAATTTTGATGAAAAGCTAAATAAATAAACTAAATATTTTTAAATAGAATAAAATAGGTTAGCAATAGTTAAATAGTTAGCATTTTAGCTTTTTAGTAATAATGAAGAGTAATAATTTAATAATAATTTCACTGCAAGCAGTAGGGAGGCTAAATTTATTAGCATTTATTAATTAACCTTTTCTTCTGGTCTAAAATCATAATGTTTTTAATTAAAATATAAAGGTTTAGCAACATTACCAAAGATAGGCCGAGCAACATCTGCACCTAATTCAGTTACCTAGGATTAGCTACAACCATGCTAATTTTTAGGTTGTACTGTATAGGAGGCTAATTCGTGTTTAAATTTTATATGCGGTGATAGAAAATATCATCAATACGTAATAAGTTTGCTAGGAAATATTATTATTGCATCAAGTAAAGCTAACAAAGCTGAAAGCTAAGAAAAAATAGCATGTCAACATTCTTGTGCTAGTTAGTGCACTAGCATGCTAGCTAATGTTTGTTTTGTGGTCAAGTGAGCAGGTTAGCGTTTAGCTGATAAAATTTACCTCAGAGTTTTAAAAAGTTCTACATTTATAGACTCAGGGCTGCGTGTCACTCGGTAATTCAGGACAGACTAACAAAGACACACACACACACACACACACACACACACAGAGTGGAATTGTGTCTTAGCTTAACAAAAGTCAACAGACAAATGATTAATTAAACACACTGGAGTTTTCAGCTATATTTCCTTCAGTATGATGTCCTCCAGCCTTGTTTGTCCAGCTAGTTATTACTCAGGTCTGGAAAGGTTGAAACACCTTAAGGGCGCACACACACACACAGACACACACACACACACAGACACACACTAACAAAGAAGCAGTCTCTCTAAGGAGAGTGTGTTCATGAATAATACAGAAATAGAGCTTGACCACTGGCCTGTGGCAAACTCTGTGCGCGCGTGTGTGTATGTACTGTATGTGTGTACTGAGGTACAGCACCTTTTGTCTGCTTCTTTGTGTTTGACATCCTTTTGTTATAATTAGAGTAACACCATTTTCATGTTGGACCCAACGAAGGAAATACCCCGAAGCCTGTTAGGCCAGGGCATGGTCTCTGTGGGCGTGGTCTCTGTGGGCGTGGTCTCTTTGGCAGGCATTCACAAAACCGGTCAATATATTTCGACAATATTTATTTCAGCAACCTGTAAGTGTAGATTTGCAGGTTGTAACGTCAAAGCCACACTTAACAATGCAATGCAAAACCACCACCTATTGGAAGGGAGGCGGGATAAGACAAACACTCAGCCCTCATTTAGTCATCTAGTGCACTTGCCTAAAAAAAAAACACCATGCCGGCAGGTCAGCACCACCGTCTAGTAGTCAATGACACTGAAATGGGGATGTCTGCCTGTTAATGTCATGATCACTTATTGGCTGGAGTACTGCCTAGGTTTTGTTTCAAATCAGCTTATAAAATGTATAATGTTACGAAATATACAAATTTCATTTCAAATATTTGTTTAGCCGGATTTTGTTTATCCACCCATACCAATTTAGACCCACAAAATTAAAATTAAAACCACCCAATTAGGCAAAAACCCAACCAACCTGGTAACACTGACGATGGAGTCCTGCGTGTACATAAAGGAGGTGTGGCCGCTGTGCCTGTCAGTCAAAATCAAGGAAGTGTTGCTTCCTGGTCTGTTAGTGAACACCAATGAGGTACTGTATCTGTCCAAATGAAGAAGGTGTGGTTTTTTGCGGCCACTGTGCCTTTCAGTCAATATAAACACGGTATGGCTTCTGTCCAAATGAGGAAGGTGTGGCTTTTGATTCTGTGCTTGTTAGTCTAAATTAGGGAGGTTTGGCTACAATGCCTGTCAGTCTATGCAAAGAAGGAGGCATGGACTCTGTGCTTGCCAGTCAACATGGAGAAGGTGTGGCCTATGTCTAAATGAAGAAGATGTGGCCTTTGCTTCGATGCCTGTCAGTCTAAATTTAGGAGGCATGGCTACAGCGCCTGTCAGTCCAAGCAATGAAGGAGTCATGGCCTCTGTGCTTGTCAGTCAACATGGAGAAGGTGTGGCCTTTGTACCAGAGCCTTATAATTATCCAGCTAATTCAATTTACGTACATGAAGGTGTTTCACAAACGTGGCATTCTGATACACTCCATTTAATTCCAAACGGAGGAAATTTTTACTTACTGTTTCTTTAACCTCCTCCTTCAGGTTCTCACTTCAGGTTCCGCCAAGCTCGTTCTTTATTTTTAATGGAGACATGTTGCTATGATTTATTCAAACGACAAACCTTGCTTCGTTCTTTCTCTCTTTTTTTATGTGGAGCTATTTGGGCGCTAATGTCAGATTACCTCGCTAGCCATTCAGCGTGTGATAAATGACTCAGACAGGCGGTAAAAAATAAATCAAAACCGCCGGGACGGAGGAAAAGAGAAAGCGGAGGGGAAAGGAGCTGAAGGGCCGGTAAATCATCTTAGCGAAACGCCCAACAGCGGCAGGGAAATGCCACACATTATTCCAGTGCCACGGCTAATCAAAGCACACACAGTGATTAGAGAGGACTACACACTCCTTCTGACCTTAACGAGTCATTATCACTCCTGCTGAGCTAAGGCAACACACATACACTTAGAAACATACACACGCACACACAGAGCACAGAGTGTAAAAGATGGTGTTCATCAGCACCGGCGCCACCAGCCATGTAACTGAATAGAGTGTTTGAGGAAAATGGATGTCATGTACTTTTTTTTTTTTCAGCAACCGCTCTGAAACTCTCTCCATCGCTTTCTGTCAAACCAAATCAGTGTTACTTAACAACGTGTGCATGTTTTTTTTTTACATGGCCTCAGCGTTTCAGAGGCGCGTCTCACACACACACACACACACACACACACACACACA
>JAQMYG010000008.1:24369869-24382871 GCA_030014215.1 Clariallabes teugelsi | reverse complement strand
CTCTACACAGAAACACTGCTCTGTTGCGATTCTTTTCAAAGGTAAAGTGCAGGTTAATTTGTTTTATTTTTACTTTATACCAGTGATTCCGTTAGTGTGTCGCTCAGTCGAGTGTCATTAGAGAGATTTCTTGTTTATTTTTCTGATAAAACAGTGTTTCCGTGAAAAGAGTGGAAGAAGGGTAACTGTGTAAGTCCGAGAAGGGGAAAGGAGAGCTTTACCTTTTTTTTTTAAAGGTAAAGTGTAGGTTAATTTGTTTTATTTTTACTTTATATTTTCTGTTAACTATTTTTATGTATAAATTTTTTGGGCTGTGGTACGAATAAGTTTCCATTATTTCTTATGGTAAAATTCCATTTGGTTTACAAGTTTTTTGAAATACATACCCACTTTCGAAACGAATTATGCTCATAATCCAAGCTTCCACTGCATATATTAATTTAAGATGGCCATATATATTTTTTTTTTTTTCATTTCAGTAAATTGCTTTTAGCTCCTGTAAACACACACTTCCAGTCTCTAGAACCCCTTTTAGGCGTAGGTACAATACAAAGTAGGAAACTGAAATTTCAAACATTATAAATTCTAAAGTGAAAATCTTGACAGGTAGTGTTACAAAAGATGGATAATCTGCACTTAAGCCAGATAAAACAAGCAAAAATTATGGGAAGTAGAAAATGAAAATGAGAGACTCAGACATGCACAATAACTGCTTCAGCCTTTGCAACTCGCCAGAGAAAGGCCAGGGTAAAGTTATGAACATGAATCCGGTGAACACAGTAAGGTATCATTGATTAAAATCGTCAAAATAATCACACCAAGATTAATTCCAAGATTGGGAAAACAATAAGTATAAAAGTATATATATTTAAGTATATTAAAAAAATAATAATTCGGAGTAATGGAAACCATTTTCAGGAATATTACAGATGAGTTTGAACAGAAACACAATAATTCACAATTTCTTTTTCATCCAGGTATTTGCTTAACATTTGGGAATAGTTCAGAGGGCATGTGTGTGTTCTTTGGCGATGTGTGTGTGTGTGTGTGTGTGTGTGTGTGTGTGTGTGCGTCTTGGATAGGAGATATTCAAGGCTCTGATATGCTCCCACACACTCAGCAGATAACACACAGGCTTCCTGTACGTCTGATACGATCTCCGATATCTAACAGCATCAAAGTGTTAGCGGGGCTTTATAGTTCAAATGAACTGAGGTTGTACTTTTTGGATACACATGCACACGTGCACACACACACACACACACACACACACACACACACACAAACACACACACACACTACGCTACTTTTTCGACACATATCAAGGTTAGGTAAAGTAAAATAGACAATGTTATGGTTGTTAAACTGCTAGGTAAAAACAAAATGAATAGTTTCACTATGCTAAGATGTTAAATGCTAAACGTACATGCACAATCATCTTGTGCATTGATTTTTGCTCCATCAGTGTGTTAGATTTTTGTTTCAGTGATAAAAAAAAAAAAAAAAACATGTAATTGTTGATATGGTGAAGTTTGTGTTAACAGAAGGAGTCTCCAGTTTTAGTGCATTGCAACAGTCATGTGTAAAGCTGAACGTCATTTCAGCTAATTTTTTGTTTTGTTTTTATATGAGTGTGTAACATACAGATATTATTACACTATTACACCAACTTTAAGCAATTAGAAATTAAACAGTGTCATTTGAATCCTACTTTTTATTTTTAAAAATTATGTCCCATCAATAGAAGGGTCCTGGCAGACTATTCAGAACAAAAGGTCAAAAAGCCATGGATAAAATGCAATGAATAAAATGTGAAGAATATCCAAGCCCCATGCTAAGAGCCATGGCATAAAGATTGACTGGTTTTATTCCCCCAAAACACACTGGCTTTTATTAATTCATTCATTCATTCAATGGATCTTCTACAGTGTTTATCCTGCGGGGAGGGTCACGGGAGGCCTGGAGCCTCAGGGGCACGATGCAGTGTACATTGCCAAGTTTTGCTTTTTGTCTTTTTTAAGTTGCAATTAAATTTGGAATCCTGACAGTTTCTATATCATGCAAAAGATTCCATGTATTAAATACATCTATTTGTTTTTTTTATTTCTTTTTGCTCTTTTTCTATGGTTTTAGTTACTACAGGAACAACTTATGAAATTGTGAAAAAAAAAAAACATTAAACACTCAAGAGGATCCACAAATAAAAAAAAATTAAATTTCTGAACATGCATTAACATATTTTTTCTATTGTATTTTTTTGTTTGTTTGTTTTCTCTTTTGCCTTTAATTAATATGCTGACAAAGTGGAATTAGTTTTTTTTTAAACTGAAAACTTACAAGTTTTAAAAGCTGATCATAATACAAGTTTTATAATTATGTTTATTTCTATTTATATTAAATTTTTAGTATTTTAAGTACCTTTATGTTTAAATTCCTGACATTATTAATGACTTTTTGCCTCAAGTACTTTTTATTTATTTGTTTATTTATTTATTTGTTTGTTTTATGGCAACACAACCAGGAACTGAAAACATGGAAGCTTCCAAATCTTTAAAAATAAATAAATAAATAAATAAATAAACCTCTGAGTATTGTACTAAATTGCACTGAATACTTTTTGATACTGGTTTATTTGCTTTTCTCTCAGCTTTTATGTTACTAAGGCAACAAGATTTGTATTAAATTAAACTGTATTTAATTAGTTGTAATTTTTTTAATTGCCTTAATATGTTTTTCTCTGTGTATTTTAATGTTTTCGTCTCCGTTCATTCGATTTAAACGACTCCGTTAAATGTTGCTATAAAAATAAACCGTCTCATCAGTGTTATTGCTATCATTAACACATCCATTTCAAATGACAGTGCTTTGCTTTTTTTCAAGCCAAATGTAATCTTTATTAGTCTGTTTCTGTACAAAAACCACGGTATCACAGAAAATAAAAAGAAAAAAGAAAAACATGCATTTATGTACAGCACATTTATGTGTGAGAGGAGACGAAAGGGTTCCCCTCGGTTCTAAAGACATTAATTAAACATTGTGCTTTTGATATACTTTCAATATATTTCAATATTTCACAAAGATCAGAAAGCAGTACCTCTACCCTTTTCAACATCGGGAAATAAAAAAAGGAAAGGAAAAGGAAAGTCAAACCCGGCGTTCTTACACTCTAAAACGCAACACAATGACAAGATAGACAGGAAGTGTGTTATGTGTATGTGGGTGTTTGTGTATGTGTGTGTGTGTGTGTGTGTGTGTGAGAGAGAGAGAGAGAGAGAGAGAGAGAGAGGCTGAATTTGTATTTGTATAATGGCTCAACATGTCACATTTAATGTAAGTCATTTTCACACATACAGAACTTAAATAGTGATGACTTCATTCCGACAGTAAAGTTCTTCTAATTGAGTGATGTAAAGGCAACATCAGTACATTGTTTTTAAAAGATATATTTCATGTACTCACTCATCAACTTACCCTAATCTTTTATATGAATTTACATCTAAATTGTACATATATTTATTTAAACCATCACCGCTTGGGGTCGGTTTCAAAATCAGCCTCGGAGACGACGTCATTCAAATAAAACCTTCTGATATAATCTGAGAAATCCGGTAAAATAAATAGCTTTAAAATTTATAGACAGAGTGATTTTACGTATCTCGTTGCAAATTGATCTCAATGGTTATGGTGATATGGTGCATCCTCAGAAGTTGCTTTACTGCACATCTTTATTGGCCTAAAGCAAATCCATGGTGTATATATATATAAGAGGTGCCGCCATTATGATTTCACATCACTTGCTAAACTTATAATTGAGAAGACCATCCGTTCCTGAGTAGAAATTTCCAGATTTCTTTGTTTTTTCCTAGTCAGAGGATTGACATTACGAGTTATGAAATTTAATCAATAGCTTATCATAACAAGTTATAGATAAAGTGTTTGTCCTTATGGCAACGACTACAAATTATTTATTGTTGATTAAACTGAATGTTAAAATGCTAATTAATAATGTGCTCAGATTTAGCCTTTTCTTTTATTCGCACAACCAAACAGTACATTTTAGTTTAGAACGTTAGGCTAGGTTAAAATTAAGCTACTGGGAACAACTGCAGATTCATACTGTACATAACAGGCATTTTTACTTTCAAACTACAGTTCTACGATCTGCTACAGACCCAAGTCTCACCCATTGAGATCAATTTGTCTGATATAACATTTGCAACGCACCACAATCCAAACCATTTAAATATTCCAAACTATTAATGTTTGTTTCACTTCAATTATACATTGTTCTATTTAGCTAGCTAAATGTAGACAATGAACAAATTGAGAAAGAAACAAGCAGAATAATCATCTATAGACTGTCAACAACCTGCCATTATTCCTAATCTATAAACTGGTAGGCTTCTTCTTCATTTTATCACGATATCAAATTCTGTTCATGTGGATAGGTTCCATGGCATAGCGTTAGGAATTGGTTGCTTTGCAAGAATCTATAGATAGACCAGTTTATAGATGCTTTCTATATTAAATATAATGACATCATTGTTATTTTTGTTCCTCCATCTGCTGAATACGTCATGAGTAAAACTAGTACTGTTTTGGGAAGTACGTAGTGTTTTTTTTTTTTTTTTATAAAGCATGGCTACAAATTAATATATTAAAGATCAGTTCCTTTCTATGTTAAGAACTCTATAGAATTACACAATTGTAGCTGCAACAACCTAATTATGGAGGCATTTGGTACTTTCTGGGCTACCACGAAATTTATGAATTTCACAAATTACTTAATTTGTGGCCACAATCCGCTAATTCATGGCTAATTTCAAAAATGTAAACCTAAAAATTATACAGTATGTACCCAATGAGATTTGATCTTTGAAAAACTTTGTTACATCTAAATTTAAAAATTAATAATATAATAATTCACTAATAAATCTGAAGGAACTTCATACCTTCTGTATTCTGGATTTCAGGTTGATACGCGTGAAGTGCTTTTTGCATAAGTAGTTAATTTAAGTTGTGTGCAATGATGCGAGCAATAACATCACGTCTAGTGCTCCAGTTTGTTTTCTGAGCAATTTTATACAATTTTGTGAAAATTCTTACATTTTGTAGCTAAATCTATATTTTGACAATTTGATTTATTTTTGGACTTTGGACCCTCAAAGTGGGACGAAATTCTAAAACTGATTATTTTACCGTTTTGCTGTTTTGTTGTTGTTTTTCCTAAAACCCAAATTAGTCATGTAAACTAACCACTACAAGGCATCCTGACGTGACCTTAAAAAATTAAGCACATGAAAACATTTCAGAAATATCATCCAAACCATGTGATGAGCAAACATTCATCCCAGTCATCACCATAGCAACAAACTAACTCGATGTGTGGGAACATACTGGTGCATATTTGTGGAGTTGTTTTTTCAGTCGAACCGCTTTTTTCCTGTTAAGTTTGTTCGCTAATATAGTACATTGCCCTTGTAAGTGCCCCAACGAAAACAGTGCAGTTGGAAAGATCGATGAATGTACACGTTTTTTTTTTTTTCCGTCACAAGAACAGGACAGGACGAAGGAAAAAGGCAAACGAGAACACAAAATGCTGTTTACAAAAAGAAAAAAGTTAAATATACAAATAAAAAAGGGATATTTTTTTCTTTACAAAAGTGGTGAAGCATACATCCTGCTTTCAATAAAGCAGGTGACCTGACGTGATTTTTTTGTTTGTTTGTTTGATTGGTTTTTACAAAGAAAAAAAAAGACTTTTCACACTTTTTTACAAGATCTAAAAGGTATTAAGACATCAAGAGATATGTGATCCTATATTTCAGGCCTAAATCACCAAAGAAATTTTCAAACATACTTTTTTTTTTATATAAATACATACAAAAAAAAATTTCACAAGAAGTTCAACAATAATGTCTGGTACCTAAATGTGAATAAAGTTGCAGAAAGCATTCCTGGTTTAAATCTAGCGATCCACACACCTGCGACTCTAATGTACCTACACACACTCATCGACTCGTCGTTCATAAAAAATAAAAACATTATCAAATAAAAAGATGATGATTCTTTAAATCTTCGAGTTTGACCCAGCTGTTGTGCACGTGTATCAGGTTAGTAACATTGTTCTTGAAATTATTTACTATTTCAATGGTAGAAAATGGACACGCAGTAGAAATTTATGTTGGCAAGACTTCGTTCGAGCTGATGAAAAATTTCAAACATTAGCATAAGAAGTGGAAGGAGGTTGTAACTTTCCTCATTTCTCGCCCTCGCATGTATTCATTCTTTTACAAGCTTATTTCATTTTCTGCTCCATCCTTACTGTACATGATACAGTTCATGAATATGAACCGAAATTAAACAGGATCAGCTCCGCATGCAAATAAAAAGTCCGGAACTTAGCCGCACGTCTCCAAACTGCTGCACGTCTCCAAACTCTTCACTCCGTGCTGAAATCATCTTAAAGCTGCCTTCACATTTGTGGCTTCGGCTGCTGTTGTTTGCAAAACAAGTCCCCGAAGACATCTATCGTAGGGGAATCGATCCAAAAGAAAGTTTAAACAAAAAGGCATTGTGTTAGTCTTAATCTTTTTTAATGCACTTTTGTCCAGGTTGTCCAGGTTGTGGGGGAAAAAAAAAAAAAAAACACTCCTCCTGTAAAAAATGATGATGATGATGACGTGGGGAGATCTACTAAGATGACGTTTGAGTCGGTGAGTTCTTAAGAATCTTTTAGTTTTATATTCAATGAGCACAAACTTCTCCTGCTTCACATGGGAGGGACGATGAGACCGGCCATGGCTGCAAAACAAGACACAAACACAATCAGTCCGCAGCAACACACTTTTGATATTGATATTTTGGATTATCTTGTAAATACTGACCATGTCGTAATCTGCCTACCGAATAAAACGCAAAACATATTACAAGTATTACGCGACAGGGTCACAGGATGGATCGATCTATACATCCATACATAGATAAATTGATAGATACTTTATTGCTCCCAAAGGAAATGTCAAAATATTTACCTGTGTTAAAGTATTATTTAAATATTATTTTCCTTTTTCTGCGTATTACAGTAATTTGATTTGATTTTTGACCTAATTTGATTTTTTAAAAATAAATAAGTGTAATTATAAAAATATAATATAATTATATCATTACATAATTATATAAATATTATACAAATTATATTAAATATTTTTTTATAATATAAACAAATATTTGCTAACACAATAATAAGAAATTTTTTAAAGAAATACTATAAATAAAAACAGAATATTATAAGTTCATTCGAGTTTATTTTGTTTATGTAAATATCATATTTTTTATGTAAATATACTGAACTAACATTCTGAATTTCTATTAATGGATTTGCTTATTTTTATTTAAAAATAGTAAAATTCCATACTGTATTATACTGTACTTTACTATAATTATGCTAGTTTATACTACATGCAGTAGTTGATTTGCAAAAATAAATTAGGGTGAAATTGTTTCCACGGTTGAACTTTATCCTAAATAATTTTAAAGTAAGGTGGATTGAGGATTTCCCTTTTTTTTTTTTTTTTTTACATAAACATCAATCCTTATTACATTGACAGATCAGGAAAAAAATCTCCGAGTTATGGATCAACTTTGACCTTCCATATTTCTGTCCGGTCCGATTAAATTTTGTTGAATAGGGCAGTATAAGCCTTGGTGCTTTAGGATAGGTGCGTTCTCATTGGCTGAGAGGCAGGAGAGGGGTGGCGTGCTCACCCTGTAGGCTGCTCCCATTGGTGCCGGTGCAGGTGGGGGGCGGGGAAGTCTGAGGCCGCACGACGGGGGCGAAGGCGCTCTTCTGTTTGACTGCAGAGATCATATGAACAGGAGAGAATGAGGAAGAGGACGTGATGGAGCGGTAGAGGGAAGAAGTGAACGACGCAAAAAGTAAAATGTGAAAAACAGAAAATAATGAGGAGGAGGAGAAGGAGGAGATGAAGTGGTGACGGAAACAGACACACATGCACATGCGCACACACAATCATACACACACATACAGAGAGGTGAATGAATGAGTGAGTAGGTGATTGGGAGGACGCTCATGCTGGTTATTAGGGCTCGGATGAAGTGCAAAGGGACGACTGGAAGGGAGCAGGAGGATGGGGATGCGAGAGGATGCTACCGGAATGGCAAAGTTGATCCATAACTTACATAATCTTACATAAAGTTACATTTTTATAGAGCATCACACACAGATATAAAGAAACAGCTCCACATTTAACACAGCAATCATTTAAAAACAGCTTGTCTTTCATCAAAGTTGCTCACATACACAGAGATAAAAGAACAGAAAGGGAAAATGTATAACACTGAACCTGTCTTCTCAATTTCTTATACCAAAAAAAAAACAAAAAAAAAACTACCTGGTGAATCTACCCAAGAATACAGATTAGCCAAAAGCACATTCCTCCTTTAAATTCTAAATCTATTTTCCAGGCCAAGTCGTCCTGCCTGCCTGCTGCTAAAAGCAAATGAAATAAAAACCCTGTCACTTTGCTCGCCGCAGTGACTGCCAACCATATGCCAATCAAAAGAAACACAAGCACTGTGGACTGAATATATGAACTGAGCTACAACAACTCAAGCACTTAAATGCACAGCCGAATTACCCAAGAGGGTGTATTACACATTCACCCCGTTCCGACGTGCCTAAGTAGAAGCATGTTGTTTAAATTTCATGCCACTGACATATAAAGGACTAAATTATAAAGCGATGTGAAAGGAGAATCAACACTGGCAGCTAGAGTTCAGGGTAGACAGCAAGCCGCATGACAGGCATGTTAATGTGTTAGTGAGGATGAGGATGACAATGAAGATGAACGTGAGTGGCAGCAATTAGTCATGGCGAGACTTTTTCAAAGCCGAAACCATCTGTTCTTCTTCTAGCGATCAGCGAGACAACAACGGATTTTGTGGCCTTCACATGAAGGCGCCCAAGCCTTGGACTGTAGTGTACATACTTTCGAATTTAAACAACTGAAACTAAGTAGGTTGACAGAGAGCAACAAAAGTGGAATGGATACAGTCAGATACCCAATCAGGTACACATCAACATGTAGAGGTAAATGGCAGTATATAAGCACATCTGTAATTTCCTGATGAACCACTACATCACAACTACAGCCACAGGTATAGACATGTACATTCAGCCTATGTATAGGCAACTACGAATAAACGTTATGATATACTTTAAAAACAGGTAAAATACTAGAAACATATATACCCAGATAGACTACCGAAACACCTGTGGCAGTAAAGAAACACCTGTACAGGTGAGAAGCTCCAGCTTCTACTCAGGTAGACTGGACATATCAATAAAGAAACTATACAGTACACTATCACCTGCTCTGGTCAGCTACAAGTAAAGTATTGGAAACACCTATATGGGCAAAGAAAACTACCTGCCCGGGTGGCCTACCCAAACCTCTGTGGCAGTAGACTAAAGAAACACATGTACAGGTAAAACTGTGGAGCATCCACGCTGGTAGACTATAACACCATCAATACAGGAAAGCACAACAATGAAAGTACTAGAAACACCTATAAATTTAAACAAAACCAGATAGACTTCCCAAAATTCTGTGATCTAAGACTAAAGAAACACCTGTACAGGTAAAACTCTCAGGAAGACTATTCACTATAGGAAGCACTTCGTCAGGTCACTAACTAGTATAGTACTAAAAACACCTCTACGCCTGGTCAGGTAGTATACAGAAGCAGCTTTAAAGTAAAACTATAACTATGGCAATACTTGAGCAGGTAGACTCAAAAAAGCAACCTGCACAGAAAGACTTCAGAAAAGCCTCTAAACATAAAGTAACGTAAGCACCAAAACAAACAAACGATAGCGCTGCAGGGCTACATGTCAGCTACACCTGTTCCTGTAAAGGTATTCTACAGCCATGCTACCGATAATGCCGCTGCTATTGCTATTGTTGCGTCACTGTTCTCGTATAATGCCAGGTTTGTGTTCACTCACTTGCGTAGGGGGAGTTGGCAGTGGATCCATTGAGGAAGCTGGGTGAACCTGGCACGCCAAGGTTGGTCATGCCGGCTCCGTAGCCGTTCATGGTGGAGGTGATGGTGTTGTAGTTGGACTGCTGAGGCGTGGAGCTCGGCGCATAGCCACGAGGAGACACGCTGTTGGAGTTACGTGAATAACCTACAGCATGGGACACAGACAGCAGGCTTAGAACAGACTTTATTATTAAAACTAAGCATGTTGTTATAGTACATTTTTATAAGCTATGATAACCGAATATATTCACTGTGGACATACAGGCCTAACCAGGATGTACCGTTTGGGAGAGAAAAAAGAGAATGAGAAAGACTGTCAGTGCTGCCCTTCTACTTATCCTCCTAACATGTGTTTCCCATTCTCTCTGTCTCTCTTTCTTTCTCTCTCTCTCATCATGTCCTGCTGAATTTCTCAGCAGGAAGGCCATTGATGGAGTGCTGGCCTGCTGGCTGTGTATCAAGAAGAAAGCGAGGGCCAAAACACACACACACACACACACACACACACACACACACACGAACACACACATGCATGAGCTCAAACTAAAGCCAAGCTTGCAGAGTCTTCACATTGTCTGAATCCTGAATACTGACAGGTGGAGCTGGACTATCTCATGTGTGTTCAGTAACCTGATCTGCTTCATTCTTATACAATGACAGCATATGAGGACATGGCACCTTGACATCCACACACACAAACACACACACACCGTCTCAGAGGTCATAGCAGGGATACTTACACACAAAACAAAAAGTAAAGCATGTCATCATGCATCACTTATTTGGTTAAAGAGATGTTGAGAAAATTAAATAACACATTAGAGATGAAGCAACATGATGTGGCCGAATGTTACCCCAAGAGCAGCAAAAATGGGCATCTGGATTTCAGTTCTTTATTTCTACAGTTGAGGCTAACATGTATTGGAAACTCTTAGAGAAACTAGTTTTGCACTACCTAAATCATCACAAAATTGGTGCAAAGTTTAGGAAACATTGATATTGAACCATAAATTTTTCTTTGATTTTGTCCTAATTTAAGAAAACATGGACTGCTGCAAAACCCTGAGTTGTTTGTGCAATCTTGTGTTGGCTACGGGCTTCAGAATTTGAAAGCGTGCTGTATAATTTGTTCTCAGTAGTGTATACATACTTACACAATGAATGAGAGAGAGAGAGAGAGAGATAGAGGGAGAAAGAGAGAGAGAGAGAGAGAGAGAGAGAGAGAGAGAGAGGAAATGATAGCGGAACCTAAGCCAAATGTTTTAATCAGTGTTTATAACTGTAACACATACAGTACAAAGTGTAGCAGCCCTTGTGTGTGTGTGTGTGTGTGTGTGTGTGTGTGTGTGTGTAGTGGGGTGTTTTTATGCTCTTTTCCCATGACCTCATGGGGTTCTGTAGGTGTTCTTTCCTGCCTGAATGAGGAAAGCAGATGAGCAGAGAGAAGGATGAGCAAGAAGAGAGAGAGAGAGAGAGAGAGAGAGGCATCAAGGGAATGAGTAGGGCTTTTTCTGTCTCCCTCCATCTCCTCTCTCCTCCTCTATCATAAATGAAATGATCTGTTCATCCCGCTCTTCCTGTCTGTGAGAGACAGAGCTGGTAGATGAAGAGAACCATGGCTCATCTGAGCGGATATTGAAACACTGTCCTTCTCTTACACACACTACCTTGTATTGTAAAGTAATGGGGACAGACTGTCCATAAAATCTTGTGTGGGTTTTTCACACATTTATTGCTCATGGGGCTAATTAATCCTGAGGTAATAATTACATTCTCCTCTACATGTGTCAATGCATTATCCTTAAGGGACGGAGGATTGTTGTCCAGACAATGTCTACAGTCCCCAGGATACTCCTGTGTGAACAGGTCCCCATAAATAGATGGAAAAAAAAAAGTCACACTAAATACATTTGCAATCTGAATCTTAACCCCTGGAGACTGAGGCATAAATTCAGAAAATTTTACCTTAACCTCTGAAACATAATCAGACCTTAACCTTTGCACTCTGATGAGACAATCTCTGGAACATGACTATGCTCAACCTCTAAAAAAAAAACTACACAACCCCCTGGAACCTAGTCATCCAGATCTTCACCTTTGGAACCCCATCAGATGTTACCTTCTGGAACCTAATCTCCAAATCTTAATCTTTGGAAACCAATTAGATGTTGGCCTCTGTGACCTTTGGGGTCTAACTACTTATATCTTAATGTTAAGAACCCAATCAGATGTCAACCTTTGGAAAGTCGCCCAGATATTAACCTCTGGAACCCAAATAAACAAAAATCTCTGTAACCCAAATTTTGGAACCCAATCAAATGGTAATCTCTGGAGGCAGATAACTCAAATCGTAACGTAAGGAACCCAATCAGATGTCAGCTTTTGGAACCTAATCATCCAAATATTAACCTCTGGAACCCAAAAAAAAAAATCCTTACATTTTACATTTTGAGTCACAATTAGATGGTAACATCTGGGCCTAGTTCCTCAAACCTTAAACTTTGCAACCCAAACAGATGTCAATCTTTGTAATCGTATTACATGAATAGTAACCTCTGGAACCCAATCAGACATTCATCACTGAAACCCAAATTTTAACTTTGTAACCCAGTCAGATGAGAACTTCTGGGGCTTAATCACGCAAATCCGAAAGTTTGGAACCCAACTGGATGACAACATCTGGAACCATATCACCCAAATCTTAACCACTGGAACCCAACCACACCACTGGAACCTGACTGTCCAGATCTTAACCTTTGGAGAACTCTTACTCTCAGTAACCTGGTAAATTGCCCAACAGTACTAAAGGTATCTTGCCTGTTATGGGCGAAATTGTTTCCTTATGAATAGCTGTGTGTGTGTGTGTGTGTGTGTGTGTGTGTGTGTGTGTGTGTGTGTGTGTGTGTGAACGGAGCACGTTGTCAGACACTGTGT
>JAQMYG010000008.1:24320109-24334026 GCA_030014215.1 Clariallabes teugelsi | reverse complement strand
GTCATAAACCAATTACTCCCCACTATACTATGGTCATACACCAGTTACTCCCCACTATACTATGGTCATACACCAGTATACTCCCCACTACACTATGGTCATACACCAGTATACTCCCCACTACACTATGGTCATACACCAGTTACTCCCCACTATACTATGGTCATATATCAGTATACTCCCCACTATACTATGGTCATACACCAGTATACTCCCCACTACACTCTGATCTTACACCAAAATACCCTCCACTATATTGTTGTCATTTACCATTATATAGTTATGATGCTCATTCTCCACCATACTTTGTTACTACACCACCAGACTGTCCATACCATACCAGTCCAGTCATTCACCACTGTACTATTTACTATGATCATACATCCCTGTCCAAAACACTGTGGTGTGGTGTTCATTTTATTGGTCAAACACCCCCATATTGTCCCTCACTCAATGGCCATTCATTACCAGACCTCCTCTCACTAAACACCATACTCTCCACTATACTACTGTTATCTATCACTGTGCCATCCGTCTGCAGCTTTATACCACTGCTGTACTGGTTTAAGGTTCTGCACCATTACCCAGAAGATTGCAGGTCCCAGGACTGACGTCACAGTTTTATTCTTAACTCTTCATCAGTTCTCAGATCATACACACAGATTTCAGGCTTTGAGCAAAACACAAAGAGACGGACGGTCTTGTCACGTCACATCACAATGTGTGAGATTAAAAAGAAAAGGGAAAAAAAAACAGCCTCCCAATTAATAAATCACCTCGTCAGTGTGCAGCTGGGGAGGCAGCTGCTCCCTCGAACACTAATAAAGGGACGGCGGAGACCAGACGAGGACAAGCACACACACACACACAAATACACACACACACGCAGCAGAGTGTTCAGGGATCAGATTCCTTTAGTGTTTATGAATCAGATTTGTACAGTATTGACTCAGTTGCATAGCAAACTGTTTTATTTTGTAAATACCTGCCAAATTTGCGCATGGGTTAGAACTGAATGCTTACCGTAAATACGCTAATAAAGGGGCAAATTACAGTTAAGCGGATGTATAGCATGAATACACACTTGCTAGACTTGCCTAGTATCCTAGAAAAAAAAAAAAGCACAGGAAGTTCAGCTGGGTTAGATGACATCATATTTTTCAAGAACATGTATTATTTCTCTAAGCATTTACATATGAGGTTGCATTCCAATCTTAATGTGTGTGCGTACATGTGTGTATGTGTGTGAGAGAGAGAGTGTGTGATGTGCATTTGTGTTATATTAGTTGCGTAAGTTGAACCCGAGTTACTCTATATTCACAACGCAGACGGAGATGCAATCGATATGAATCCGTATCAGAGTGAGAGAAACCCTGAAGGGTCCCTATGAGCTATGATGCAGGTGCAAAACTTGGATATGTCTCAGACACACACACACACACAATCTTATACACTCATCCAGAAAGTAAAACGAATATACAGACTGTTCACACATTCAATCACACACAAATCTACGTACGTCATCATCAGGGAATACTTTGAGACCGACACTGAGACACACACACACACACACACGCACACACAGAATGCTTGTTCTATATAAAAAAAAATTTTTTAACTCTCCTTTTCTTGAGATCTTAAGTGCATGTATATATGGATCATGTATACAAGAGAAAACACAGACTGAACAAGAGGACCTGGAGCCAGAGCTCGCACACACACACACACACACACACACACACACACGCACAGGCCTGGGAATTTTATCATCTCTTGTGATTTGTGTGTTTTGGAAGGGAGTGTGATGGCTCATATGAGGAACAATATGCATGCCGATACACATCTTTTTACTCTCTCTCTCTCTCTCTCTCTCTCTCTCTCTCTCTCTATATATATATATATATATATATATGTATATATACACACACTATTTGTGGAAGTCTTTATAGCTAGCGTGTGTGTACACAGTGCCAGATTTGTAGTAAAGCCGTAACACAATCGAGGCAATTTGTTCAGTGCCATCCACAACACATGGCCAGGGACAAACACACCGTCATTACTACTAACACACACATATTCAGGTTAGAGAGACCTGAACCAGCCTCTCTCTCTCTCTCTTTCTCTCTCTCTCTCTCTCGCTACTCTCTCTCTTTTCCACCAGTCCGGTTTCACACTCGCTGCATTCGGTCTGCTAAATGCCTCATCGACATGTTTAATCAAATTAGCGCGCGGCCAAAAATTGACGCTTTTCATTAATTATACAGGATAATTCTAATTGCAAATTCAAATGTATTCGCTCCGAACAGAAGGTGTTCAGTAATATTTCAGCGTATTTGCATATTAAATGGGGGTCGCGCTGCATTATGCATGGTAATGTATGCGCATTGTCTTTATTTTTAACTCGTGGGCCATATGCGCGGCTGCTTGCCGGCGCAGGTGAAAAAAAAGTCCGGGGTGTTTAATTTTGCTGAACAAACGCGACGAGGCGGCTTGTCGCCGGCTGCATGGTCCGTGTCAATCTTTGTTTTTGTTTTTTGTTTTTTTTACACTCCACCGTCCCCCTCCCACTTTCCCAGCTCTCCCTTGCCCTTCGCTTTGATTACGCTGCTAAACACAATCGCCCGCGCATTCAGGAAACAGGAAGTCCCAGACGACTGTCTCTTCCTGTTTCACTCTTTGTTGTTCCGGCTTTGATTTTTATTTTTTTATTTTTTTTGTATGGTCCGGTTGTTCCAGGTGTCAGGTCTTGTTGAGGCATCCTTCAATCCAAAATCCAAAATGGCATCCCTTCATTCTTATGTCCAGGCCCAAGTAAATAAGTGTTGTGCTCTTACAGGAAATTCATCAATTAAAAAGTCAGGATGTTTTTAATCCTGATAAAAGCGATTTGTCATCATTCACTCTGTGAACTTCAACTCTATTCAACTCCAAAGTTGCAGCGACACTTAGTTTTCTATCCAGGATCTTTCTTCTTTAAACCGGAGCGGAATGGACGTGTGTTTTTCTCCATCATGGACGAAAAGGAAAACACTGATCGCGTTTGAGAAATTGGATTTCATTTATCCGGTAAACTACTCTGCTCCGTTTGAACTCCACTGCATGGAGAAGTATTGCATCAGTGTGAATCAGGTGTAAACACGGACTCGCGTATCCACACACACACACACACACATACACACCTCGCACGTTTGATGAGTTGCTCAGGAATTTCAAAGAGACACGGCGCGCGTTGTTCGATTCGCATCGAGCCTAGTGTTTACCAAAGCGCTGGCACTTTTCCTCTTCGTTTACGAAGAGTTTTGTCTCTGCCTGATGCTCTCTTTCTCTCTCTCTCTCTCTCTCGCTCGAGCTTTTCAAGGCGCTAATATATGTGACATGCGTGCAGAGGAGGAAAAGACGAAAGGGGCCTTAAAAAAGGGGTAAAGATTAATTAAAGCCGAGGCAGGGTTGTGTTTGAAGGTGACGGCAATGACTGGGTGATGACTTGAGACAAAGCTGACTGATTTTACAGTTTATGCTTTTTATTAAGTGCCATGTATTTTCACCAACACACCCTCACTTCCTGCATTTTTGCGAAAGAGATGTCATCGCCACAAACATCGTCATCCTGCTCCGCTTGTCCTGTACGGAAGAGGATTAGGGCCTTGTTTTTAATCTTGAAATTCTGAATTATTACTTATTTTCTCCAAATTATGATTTTAATATCAGAATTCTGAAATTTTTTCCAGAATTATGACTTTCATCACAGATTTTTTTTTCCGGAATTCTGACTTTTTCCTCAGAATTATGACCTTAATCAGAATTATTATATTAGGGTCATAATTCTAAGAAAAAGTCAGAATTATTAGATTAAAGTCAGAATTTTTACTTTTTTTCTCAGTAATAAGATTGCATGTAGGTATGAATCAAGACTGTGATTTTTTGTTTTAATTTTTGTTTTTGGATTAATTTGTTTTTGAATTTTGACTTATATATTTTTTTTTCAGAATTATGATTTCAATGTCAGAATTATTACTTCTTTTTTCTCAGAATTCAGTTTTTCTTTTCCTCAGATTAAAGTAAGAACTAATTTTTTGTTTTTAAGACAGTCCTAATCCTCTTCTGTAGGTCCTGTGCCACTACCGGGCCAGAGAAATACAAATCCAACATTCTCTAACACCTAAACCAAACCCCTCCACTGACCCACTGATGTGAGCCCAAAGCCAAGCTAACTACTCTGACTTTATCTCTCTGCCAGACACGACACCCACACGACCTATGCTGCTCTCCAAGCACAAGATTTCCACCCTCTCGCTCAAACTTGCGATCGATCAAATGCTTAACACGCGAACCCACAAAAACACACGCATGAGGTTTCGCCTCGTTTCCTCCAGCCCTATCTGAAGTGCCGGCCGCGATTTAATGGCTGCTCGTGACGGTACGAGACGAGCATAACGCCCGCTACGTCCTCGTGTAAGATTATCTCTCCATTAGCACAAACACGATCTCTTATTGCAGTCAATAAAACACGCCATTCTAATTACGAGGGAGGGAGGCGGCGTGGGTCGGGACGACACTCTTTATTGCTATATTGCATTCAGGATGCCTTTTTCGTCTGCGCAAGATTTATGGATGTAATGAAGGAAGTCGAGATTATTCCTGATCGTAATTAAGGCACGATCCGATTGAGACGTTCTACAGGATTATTGAATTCTTTATTATTTAATTGTTATTTCTTAATGACATCCTTAAAAATCTTTTTAAATACAGGAAGTATGGTGTGTGCATTCACAGTTTCACATATGTTATGACTCCTGGTGGCGTTTTACTCCATCTGCTCATAAACCCACACTCCAAAAGTCTGTTTATTGTTTCAACTGTTCTATGACTTACTTCCGAGAAGAAATCCTTTGAGTCTGAGTTTGAGCTCCTCTCTTTTTTTCCTCCATTTCTAAACTCCTAATTCATCCAATCCTGATTTCTCACCCTTCGCCTCCATAGTGAAAGGAAGTACCATATGGTTTCTCAGGGTTGGAGCTGCAAAGGTTAAATGTCGGAGTGTGTGCGTCTAAGGCGAGGGTGTTGCCCGAAAATCCCGCTGAGAACGAGCTCTCTTTCCCGAGGGAAACTAAAGCCACTTCCTTTCTTTCTGGCTCGCTGCCTTGTAGTCCAGCTTTGGGAACGAGAAGTTGTGCGTATCCAGGTCTCCGAGAGATCACATGGACGGCGGAGTGTTTGGGGATGCGTAGACGCGAGGATCTTGGGGTCAGTTCAACTTGATCTTTATTTGTTCTCAGAAACAGATATAAGTGCTTATGATGTTATAAACTTCTTAACATCTGGCATGGGTTATGTATAGAGTAGATTTAGTCTCATCCGCGTACACTGTAAATGAGCAAACCATTAGCACGATTAACATTATCACACACTTTTCATTCCTTGCAGAAAACGACTCATGACTCACAAAGCAGCCAGTGGGTGGAGGAGCTGATATTCCAGACCATGCCAGGAAGTACACTCCTGACCTCAGATATATATATATATGGAAAGAGAAAAAGCATAACTTTATCTTTTTAAGGGCTTGACAAGAAATGGTTTGGATCATGGGATTTGGAGGTTATGGTCTAATGGAGGTGGGGGAGATGGTTGAACACTGATGAAAGGTGAGCTGATGACCCAATTCAGAATGAAGCCAGTTGAGCCTGATGGAGTCCTGTAGTGAAGATCTGGTGAAGAAAGGGAGTCTGTTCGGAGACTAAAAGATCGGAGTAAAAGCAGGGTCTAATGAAAGGACAGCATCTGATAGACAAATCGGATGGAATGAAGGGAGATTATCCGACCCTGATGGACAGAAAGTCAGCGTAAGAGTCTGATGGAGAGATACTAGTAGAAGACATAAAAGATGGAGAGATGGTGTCTGACAGAATCGGGTGAGGGTCTGGAGTACAATGTGGTGACTATTGAAGCAGGGAAGGAGTCAGCGTCTAAAGGTTCAGGTTTAGAGAAGATGTAGTCAGAATCAGACCGAGGAATAAAGAAAGTGGCAAGAAAGTTTGGGATTGATGGATGGAGAGGGAGGAGCATGAAGGTAAGAAAAGGTGTAGATTAGTAGATTTAGAGAGTAAGGATGGAATCAGAGATGGTATTGTGTGATGGAATTTAAACCTGAACTGTGTTACCCCAAAGATGTTTTTATTTGCATCCAGGCAGTAAATGCACATTTTACCAAAATTTACACAAGACTGGAAGGAGGGAGGAAGGAAGGAAGGAAGGAAGGAAGGAAGGAAAGAAGGAAGGAATATCTGGAGGAATAATGGACAAGAGAGACGAGGAAGTCAGAGTGTGAGGGAGGAGGTAAGATGTCATGGATCTGCAGACAGAAGAAGCTGTAGTGTGATGGAAGGTAGAAAAAGTGAGGTGGATTAGGACAGAGACAGGAAGGGTAAGGTCAGGGTCGGATAGATGGAAAGAGTCGCAGACGGATGTTAGACTCAGGCCTGAGAAACCGTCAGAGACTCAGAGTGCATTCATTAAGTACCAACCTGCCAAATCACTAATAATACTTAAGCCTCCGCTCTGGGGCTGTCAACCACACACAGGTCGATAGATCGATACTGCTTGCATCAACACACACACATTCTCTCTCTCTCTCTCTCTCTCTCTACCTCTCTCTCTTCTTCTACTCATCCTATATAGTAAACTCTGTCCGTCTCCACTCCCATCATGATCTATCTGGCGAGACATCTCTAAATTCTGCCCATGATTCCTGGACAAAAGAGTGCACCTCATTAACCCCTCCCGTCCTGGACTTCCCGAGTGCGCACCGGGGCCTGGATTAGCTAATTAAGGGCAAGTGAGCTGGATCCAGAGCTTGTGTGGCGTTCTGTTTTGACAGTCGAGCTTAGCGAGGTGCGATTAGAGACGAGACCGTGTAGATCCCTCTAAGCCCTGGTAAGCCCAAGACCGACAAGCGGCGAAGGTTTTGAGGGAGGAGGATGGAGGGATGGAGGGATTTAAGAAGAGGAGGAGAAGAGATTGACAGCTGGAAGTGCAGAGAACACACTCCATCCTGAATCGATACCACCTGCAGGACCCACGGGACCTACGGGAGGTATCGGCTTTTCTGTGTCGTGTACCGTTTGCCATTCAGGAGTTCTTTTCTTTCGTTTCCTGCTCACGCTTGTTCGTGTGGGAAAGATGTGCGCGTGTGTCAGTGTTTAATCTCTCAGTTTTCCGTAGGTCATTCCTCATTAAGCAAATCTAACCAGTGAACACATGCGTGTGTGTGTGTGTGTGAGAGAGAGAGAGAGTGTGTGTGTTCATGATGCGAGGTGGATTAGCATTATCTAAAACTCTCCAGGCTTGCTAAGTATCATTGCTCCACGCTTAAGTTAAGGTGCAGCCGGGCCTGATTTGCATAAGTAATTAGCTAATGTGCTGTTCAATTTCTCGCCCATCTGCGTGGCCAGGCAGGCCCTCATTGCTCAAATTGACAGGCCGCTCTCTATCGCGCGCCACACCGCAACAAGGCTCGCTCCAAATTAATTTGTCAACCTTCTCTAGTAATGGGACGTTCACCTTGAAAACTCAATTTACCTGAGTCTGTCTGAAAGCGAGGAAAAGGAGAAAAAGGCGAGAATTTGCACCGAAACACCGCAGCGACAACAAAGGAATTACTGCGAGCTTTCTGACAGGCTTTCAGAAAGTGGTCTGAAGAAAAGAGCGTGAGGGAACACCCTTACACACACACACACACACACACACACACACACACATACATACACCTGCGCACACATCAGAGCAAAGCAGGTAGGAGTTTAGATCCACTTTGATCCAGTTTCTAGATTTTTGAGAAATTACCAAAGTTTATGTGTCTCCATGAGAATGGATGTAAATATTTGTTTAGTCTGTTATGAATAAAAATAAAATGTAAATAAATCAAATGTGATTATTAAACTAATGACTCATGATTATAAAATCACACAGAATGGTTCAGTGCCCCCTGAAAGAAGCACATAAAAAATATTTTGTCACTTAAATTTAGCTAAAATATTCTTTGATAATTGAACAATTATGTCTGTATGTATATAAAACATCCACTTCTTCCATTCGCACTCGAGACATCTTTCCGTCTCCTCGATTGTTTTCCTTTGTTATACAGTTTCCTTCTCTGTCCTACTCTCTCTGCGGGCACCGCGCTGGGCTGGCACGGGCACCATCCATGCCCAGGGTGTCACGCTCTGGGATCACTCAAGGAAATGGGCCAAAAAGTGAATTTAATGAACCCTTTGCGTCCCCCCTCCCCAAAAAATTAATTTTCAGTCTGATCTCTTAGCTGGAGGCGGCGCGGAGCCCTGGGACCCTCGGCCTTGTTTGTGACGGCCTGGATGGAGGTGTGTGAATCGTGTGTGCCTGCGCAACTCCTACAAGGAAATGATTTCCCTTTTCCCCCCGCCAGTTGCTTTTTGTCCCTCACGTTTCATCAGTCATTTTCTTTCTCGCGACTCAGAGACGCATACTTATTAAATTCCTTTGTGCCGGGCGTCTGGGCCTCTCTTAGTGGCGCTAAAATGGCTATTCATTTCGCCAGCTGCCTCACACGGCAACTAAGTCCCTGGGAAGGAGTGACGGGGGACATCACACTCTCTCTCTCTCTCTCTCTCTCTCTCTCTCTCTCTCTCTCTTTCTCACACACACACAATAAATCCACTGCTCACTGATTTACATAAAGCGTATACTGTATATTCATCATGACTCTCTGTGACCTTCAGGCTATTTCTTTTATTTATTTTTTTACAATAACTGTTTACATATATATAGACAATCTTTGGCACAAGTTCAGAAATTCCTTTTTGACATCAACACGTTACCTCCATGTCCCCAAGCCTTTGGGACAGATTTCAACTAGACAGTTTGTTAGCATTTAAAACAGAAAAAAAAAAGCTTTTGTCTTGGTTTCTGCACTGCCTGCAGAGCTGTAGCTAGCGTCAAGCAGAAAGGCATTTTATTCACACTGTATGCACAAAACCCACTTTTGTAGCATGGATTTATATAAAAATATAAAAATGAAAAATGTCTCCAGGATCAACTAGTAGACGGCTAGTCAGTGTGTTAGCACTGCAGCCTCGAAAGCCTTTATAAATTAAGTGTTTACCTACAGAAAATATACTATATACTTATATATTTTAAATCAATTTGTCCACTGAGGCTTCAACTTCATCCTAAGATCTCTAATGTCTATAAACTAGCAGGACAGACAACAAGCTAACAAGCTACTATGCTAGCTACAACTGACTACAAAAATTCTCTTTTAATTTAACTTATTTTTTATCATTTATAGTCTTAAAAGTGAAAAGTTTAGCATTTTTCTTGGACATGTTTTGCATTTTTCTTTCGCTTTCCTATAGCAAATATTTATGACAATTAAGCTAGCGCCACGTCCTGACAGAGCTCCTGATGCAGAGAATTTATGCTAGTCCTGTTTTTATTATATTATTATGCTAGTCCTGTTTTTAATGTCCTGAAAATGGCTTCAGCTTCCAGTTAGCAAAATGCTAGGCAGTTTGTTCGTTTGTTCGTTTGTATGTTACGAAAATTTCAGCTTAAATCATAATGTAAACACTATGCTCATTGCTAATCTGCTATAGCTTTACACTACTAGAGCTATCAATGTAAGCACATATAATGGGGAAAAAAAGTACAGATTAGAGCTAAAAATCTGTTTTTGGACCAAATACAGTATAAGACTTCCACCTTGTTCCTCATTCATAGATTAGATAGATTTAAATAGCTACCGCGTGTTTAGACTTGTAAAACGTGCTGCTTATTAGCAAACCATGCTATACATTTTTTAGCATTCACTCCTAGGTTTATGTACAGCAAATGAGCATCATCTGCAAATGAGCACACACACACACACACACACACACACACACACACACATAAGTGCATAAGACCAATCAACCCAGAGTCCTCAGTTTGCTGCTCTGACCAACGCGCAATCAAACGTTTTCCATGCCATTTAGTGCCTGCCGTGTATCCCGCTCTGCTGTGTGTGTATGTGTGTGTGTGTGTGTGTGTGCCCGACCTTGGCCTGTGCCATCTGCAGCCGGCAGGGTTGGGCAGTAAAGCATCTCGACCCTGAGCTTTGGGCACAATACGCCCCCACGAGGGGCCGGGCCAGATGGCACTCCCTACTAAGGAGCTTTTACTGCCACTAAAGATGCCTGGGCAGCTCGCTGTCTCTCTCTCTCTCTCTCTCTCACTCTATTAAAGTCTGTCTCTCTCTCTCATTGTCTCTTTTCCTCTCTCTCACTCTCTGTCTCTTTCGTTCGTTGTCTCCCTCTCTGTCCATGTCTCATTCTTTCTCTCACTGTATCTCTCTCTCTCTCTCGCTCTCTCGCTCCTTCATTCAGTCTCACTCTTTGCCTGTATCTCACTTTATCGCTCTCATGGACCACCTCTCTCTCTGTATCTGTACATTCCATCCAAGTATGTCTCTGTCGTTCTCTCTTTTTTCGTTCTTGTACTGTCTCTCTCTTTAACTCTCTGTCTCTTTCTCTGTTTTCCTCTGTCTTTCTCTTACTCTTGCTCAGAACGTCACTATCTTTGATTATTTTACTCTCTCTCTATCTCTCTCTCTGTCTCTCTTTCTCCCTGTCTGTCACACTCTGCCCCATATCTCCTGTTAACTGCCTCTCTATACTTTTTTCTGTTTTTCTCTTACTTGATGTCTCTCTCACACTGACTCTCTCTCTCTCTCTCTCTCTCTCTCTCTCTCTCTCATAGTCTCTTCGCATCTCTGTCACTTTCACTTACTCTATCACTTTCTGTCTCTTCCTTTCATTTGCTATCTCTCTCTCTGTCCATGTCTCATTGTCTCTCTCTCTCTCTCTCTCTCTCTCTCTCTCGCTCCTTCATTCAGAGTCTCACTCTTTGCCTGTATCTCGCTGTATCGCTCTCATGGACCGTCTCACACTCTGTGTCTTTACACTCCATCCCTGTTTTTTCTCTCTCACTATTTCTCTGTCATCCTCTCTTTTTATTTCTTGTTCTGTCTCTCTCTCTCTCTGTCTCTCTCTCCCACTCCCACATTACTATAGCTCAGAACGTCACTGTCTTACATTAATTTACTAATACTTTAATCAGATTACATTATTTTAATCTGTCTCTCTGTCACACGCTGCCCCATATCTCCTGCTAATTGTCTCTCTATAATTTTTTCAGTTTTTCTATTACTTGATGTCTCTCTCACATTGACTGTCCCTCTGTCCCTCTATCACTCTGTCTCTCCTGATCTCACTCAAGCACTGTCTCTTCTCACTTTCTCTTCCTCTCATTCTTTCTCTCTCACTCCGTCTTTCCTTTGCCAGCACACGCTGCAGCACGTTCCAGTCTTTTCCCCTGTACCGTTTTTTAATTATTATTATTTTTTTACTACAAAAAAAAAACAAAAAAAAACAATACTGCCTTTGGAGTATAAATGGGATTCCCATCTGCTTAATTGCCCTTTACAGTTTGCTTGGATCCTAAAGCTTTAGCAGTGTGTGAATCCTCTCCAATGGCGGGAAAAAGAATGAAATAAAATAAAACTGAAACGTTTAACCACCTCCGATTAGGACGAGGGGGAAAAAAAACGATCTGTAGTTCGACAGAAATCGATAGCTTCGCTTCTTTTGTTTCTTTTTTTTTCCAGACGGTTGGGGGGGGGACGGTAACGGAGGGGAGTGGGGTGGAAAGAGTAGCCGGATCAGCAAAAATACCCAGAGAAAAACGTGCAGTTTGAGTCTTTAGTCGAGCCGGTTAACGCCTCGGGTTCACCTCAGGCTGCTGAGACACGCTGATTTGTTAGACACTTTATTAGCATGTTCAGTTATTTCTACGTGTGTGTAACCCTTTGTCACTGATCCCATCATGTTAGCCACTGGTGCTAACGCTAGCAAACCGGCCTCAAAAGGAGCGTGCGTTAGCCGCTGCCCAATTAGAGGCGAGTCACGCAGCCTGATTAAAGGGTTTAATAGTGAAGGTGTTTGATGAGTTCAGTATTGACTTCTGAGTGAAAAACAGGAGAGAAAAAAAGAGAGAGAGAGAGAGAGAGGCGCGCTGCCTCCTTCGCTTCGGTGTGAAGATATGTTTTTAGTTTGCTGTTTTTATCTCTAATGGCTGCTATGTAGTGCTTTTTTTTTTTTTTTTTTTTACTTAAAGAGGTAGAGGTGTGTGTTTTTCACTCGGCTTTATGACACGATTGATTTTCTTTCATCAGACAGAATCCACATGAGACCTGGGGGTGAAATTTAGGGAGAAGTGATGAGCGTGTGTGTGTGTGTGTGTGTGTGTGTGTGTGCTGTGATATATACTGTATCTATCTCTCTAGACCTACTATACAATAGTTATTCACGTAATGACATGCGATTCTTCGCTTGCTTACATCCGTAGTAATTTCTTGTTGTTTCTTTTATACCACTTTCACTTTTATTACTTTGATCTGATTTTATTTTCATTTTGTATTTCATTTTTCATCATTTATTCTCTTTTCTTTTTTCTTTATCTTTTTTTTCGTGTTCCTCATTCTTTTGCTTCCCTCATTCTTTCTTTTTTCTATTATGCTTCTTTTTTTTATCATTTGTTCATTCATTATTTTTTTTATTTTATTAATTGCTCCTTAAACTTGCCATATTTTTCATTCTTCCTTCTACCATTCTTTCATTCTTTCTTTTTTTTCCCCAATTATATTTATTAGCATTTAACAAAAGATACTTTCATTCTTTCTTTTAAGCGCATTCTTTCTTTCTCTTTTCCTTTAGCACTTTTTTCCTTTCTTCCTTCCACCCTTTCCTGCGGAAACATTTCTCCTTACTTTCATCCTTACAAAATGTTGAATTTGTAGAACAGTTGTTCATGTAATGAAATATTGCTTTCATGAGAAGACTGTCATCATCCTCATCATCATCATCATCATCATCATCATTATTATTATTATTATTATTACAAATTGTAATTATTTGCTTCAAAATTGTACAGAATGTTACAAGAACCTTGTCATTCCCAGAAACATTCCAGTAAATAAATAATCAAACTAGTCTCCCAGTAGCACCGTCTCTGTAGGACTTCATAAGCCCTTTACAACAGACATAAACACACATAAACGTTTATAAGACTAATCATACAAAGCAGCTGTCGTAAAGCAGAGTGGCGGAAGTATGTTATTGTTATCAGAGGAATTTTAATTTTTTTTTGGTTTCTTGCTTTTCAGTGCTGTTACTTTAAATGTGTAATGTGTGTAACATGCGTATGAACACCTATGCTCAGTTTATAATTAGAAATGACTGTTAGAGGTGCGCGTTGTTGTACAGTATTTATTTCTATGCATTACATTATGCCATGTCGTGACCAGAAATATCATAATTCAGCAAGACAGAAAATGTTATAACACCTTATCATACTGATCAAACCGTACGTCAAAAATGGCAAAACAAATACGGATAAAACTTTTTAACATAAACCTGAAAATAGATCTGTGTGGATCGTGAACGGTCTGATATGGCAGGTCCGCGCTCAGCGCTTGACGTAAACAGTGTGACGTTTGTTTAAAGAGTTTCTCTCCGTGCGCTCATGTCCACTTCCTTTCATTTCACAGATCTGACATGTTTTGCAAAGTGGAGAATGAAGAACAGAGGTCTCTGCATCATCCCAATAAATGAGAGAAGTAGAGAGAGAGAGAGAGAGAGAGAGAGAGAGAGGAAGGGGGGGAATCTCCAATTCATTGGGCTTCAGTCAATAACACTGTAATATTTATGAAGGCTGGAAGCTGGCCTGCCCTAAAACCCAAACTCCAGCAATCCTGAATTATAAATTGGTATTGATTTGTGTGTGTGTGTGTGTGTGTGTGTGTGTGTGTGTGTGTGTGTGTGTGTGTGTGTGTGTGTGTGTGAGAGAGAG
>JAQMYG010000008.1:24300338-24320057 GCA_030014215.1 Clariallabes teugelsi | reverse complement strand
TATATATTTTTATTTATTTTTCTGTGTGTGTGTGTGTGTGTGTGTGTGTGTGTGTGTGTGTGTGTGTGTGTGTGTGAGAAAGAGACAGAGAGAGAACGATTGTACAAAGGTAGTGTTTCAGTCTGCATTGAGATGCGTGTTAGTATATACATGTGTGTGTGTGTGTGTGCGTGTGTGCGTGTGTGTTTAAGGTTGTAAAATGTTCACTGGAGATGCGTGGCATTATGTAACTTATAGTTGTATGTCACTGGAAATATATATATATTCTTATGTTCGTGTGTGTGCGTGTGTGTGCGTGTGTGTGTGTGTGTGTGTTTGGCGTCTAAAGCCACAGGGTCTAACTCTCTGCAGACAGACATCAAATATAGATGCTGAACTGATGGTGTACATCAGGGACCGAATGCAAATCATGACACACACACACACACACACACACATTCTTGATTATTACGTTCTTTCTTTCTTGCTTCTACTGCTTCATGATCTTCCATCATTTCATGCTATTTCTTTTATCCCTCCTTCACCTTCTTATATCATGGATGGAGTTCTATTCCTGTTTTTTTTTTTGTCTTTTATACATTTCTTTTTATCATTAATTCTTTCTTTCTTTCTTTTCTTCTTTCCACCTTCATGTTTGTTTCGTTATGTTTCTTTTGTTTGTCATTTGTCACTCTGCCGTTCTTTCTTTTATTAATTTGCTTCTCCACCTTTCTTACTTGCCTTTCTTCCATATGTTTCATGCTTTTCTTCAATCCTATCTTTCTTTCAGTCTTTTGCCTTTTCCTTTCTTTCATTCCAGTCATGTCATGGTTTCCTTTTTTGTGCCTTTCCTCTTACTTTTTCACTCCTTTCACTCTCTCCTTTCTTCCCTCCTTTTCCCTTTTCTTCAATCCTTCCTTTCTTTCTATTTTTTAACTTTTATCCCTTTCACTTTTCACCCTTTACTTGGTTTGTTTTTGTTCTCTGATGGGCGTGGCCTCTGACAGTCTGACTCCGCCCCCCACCCCACCCCTCCACAGAGCAGGAGCGCTCACTCAATGGTGCGATGATGATTTTTGTGTAATAGGTGGAGTATTGTGTGTATATGGGACAGGTTTAAAGGTCCCTTTTTTAACGAGGAGTGTGTGTGTGTGTGTGTGTGTGTGTGTGTGTGTGTGTGTGTGTGTGTCATGAAGACACCAGGTGGCCCTGAAGCATCCTCCTGTGACTGCCACATTCCCCTCCATATCAAATTTCTTGATCTTTATATAGAAATCAATACGCTCTTAATCTCCCTGACTCTCTCTCTCTCTCTCTCTTTTTCTCTTTCTCTCTTTTTCTCCTCCTTCTCCGAATCCACCTCTCTGTCTCGCCTTCTCCTCTCCACACCTTTCATGCAGGCCATCATTTCTGTCCTGCACACCCCTTTGCTTTTCTCCAATACTCGCGCACACACACACACACACACACACACACACACACACACACTCACAGCTCACACAGTTAACTGGTCCAGGCATGTCGAGGCCACATCGCACACCAACACTCGCATGTCACACCCGGAGAAGAGGACAAATTACACAGCATGACAGTGACATCCTGACTTTCTCTCCTGACCTGTCAGAGATTCAAACCACACACACACACACACACACACACACACACACAGTAGATCCCAAATCCTTCCTATATGCACACACAAGATCATTTTTTTCCTTTTTTCCTACATTATAAAATCAATGCTGAGCTTATCGAAGAATCTAAAGAATCAATAAATCAAATGAATCATCTTTTTCTTTTCTCTTTATATTTATCTACAGATACCAACAGAATCCGTCACGAAATCCTGAGGTTTCTCAGAATGTAGCTCACCCAGCTACCATGTAGTTGATTATTTTCCTAGGACAGCATGCCGCCAACGTTTTCCTTCTCACTCACGCCAGCACTTTCCGAACTAAACTGGATTACAAGGTACGATACAGGGATACATCTTATTCCAAGATAACTGTGCGCACTTGCCAAAGCTGAACACATTAACACACAAACACACTCTCAGACTAGACCAAGCCAGACCCCCTCTCCCCATATCCAGTATGCATGAAGTTCCCAGCATGCCCCGGGGCCGGGCTCCGGGCTGCGACTGAACGCGGGCCTGATGGAGTCAGTTGCACTCGCACGTCTCAGCCTGCGGCGCTGGACGCAAACACCGGCATCACTCCTGCGGGAGAAGCATCCACCGCCAGTGCAGCTGGATCGCTCCTCGCACACACACACACACACACATACGAACGTCCCATTTCTGCAATATATTCTTTTTTTTTACTTCTTCTTCTATTGCTTACACCCAGTCTGATGAAACTCTTCGGTTTTACTGTTTTGAGAAAACACACATATTTTTTTCATAATAGTTTATGTTCCTAAAAGCAGTTTCTTGAGATTTACAGATGTACAAAATCCTCTGACATGAAGGTGTGTGCAGTGTAGAAACTCAAATCCAGATGTTTTCCATCAGCTGTGGAAGTGTTTCTGTTCCAGTTGAGTTCGGGTTTGGGTTAACCTTCTGTATGCGTGCTTGAGTGTGTGTTGAGTATGTGAGTGTGTGAGTGTGTGTGAAGGTGCCTGTGGTTCTGTGGGTTTCTATTTGCAGGAAGCCTGCTTTGTGTAGCGTTGTGTGTAGCGAGAGCCGGTGTGAAACAGGAGAGGGCCTACACGGCAAACATCGGCTGAAATATTTCCCCTCTCTCATCCCTCAAGGTCGTCTCCTCTTTACACACTCACACTCACACACACACACACAAATTCCCTTGCTATATGTGTGTGCTTGTGGCTGTGGATCAGATAGGCTGCAGCGCTGCGTAGCTTTTCAGCTCGTAGGATTAGTAATAAAACTGCAAATCGCTACTAAGAAGGATTCTTACAACAACAACAACAAAAAAAGTGGTTATTTATTTACTTCTAACACTTGATTTGATGAAATTTAGTGTGTGACTAGGCATGTTTAACCTAACTTTAACTTTTACAACTGTGGGCAAATCCACTGAAGAAAACATGCACCTTTTCGTCTTTTTAATCCAAATCGCATCGTAAGAATTGACGATTGTTGCATTTTTAAGAGCTCAACAGATTCCGGGTTAATGACAGGTGACCATTTCGGGATGAGCGCGCTCCACGTCTCCGTGGCGTCTAGCCTCATTTCACACACACCTGTCACCTGTAGACCATTCTGCCGTTTCCACATACACCTATGCTTTACTGTCAAAAAAATAACACCAGATCAAACATCTGCCGCCTCCTTTCCTTTTACTCCTTCTCTCTATCTCTCACACACACACACGCCCACCCACACACACACACTCATACACACCTTCAAAACAAAGTAACAATAGATCAATAATGTCTTATATGCAGAGGAATTTATGTGATCAATAAAAAAATGCCAAGCTTGTAACCTCTGCTATAAAAACAAACCTTACATGCTGGGAAATTTTAACTGGCCTTCTCTTCTCACATAAATGCTAAAGAAAAAAGAAGAAAAACATGCACATACTAAGAGATGCCCTAAGCAGAATATACAGGCATAATATGATCTGTTAAATATGAGATAAATCTCACAGCATAAATCAATTATATTGCAACATGTGAAGGGCAACAACACAAACAGGAGGAATTAAGGCATGACCTGCTAGGTGCATTCGGTTTAAACCTAATGTTTTGTACGCCTTACATAGCACCAACTAAGCACCTTTTGACCCTTTTCGATTTCCAAAATAATATATATATATATTACAACCACCTTCTCACTAAATATCTCTATAGTTTTCAAACATAATATCTGTCTTGTTTAACCTAAAAACACTTTTTGACCCTTTTTGGTTTCCAGTAAATAATTCCTATTGAAACAAGTGTGACCTCCTACGAAGTACAGTATCTCTATATTCATCCTGAATAATATCCGACTTGTTTAACCTGAAAACACCTATTGATATTCTTGTCTCTCGTTTTGACCTTTTTTAAATTCCACAAAATGTCCAATGTTAAAAGTGTTAAGTCATTATGTGACTTAAAAAGGTAAATGACTAAAAAACATCTGTATCATTTGCACACACAATGTCTCTTACAGTATCTCTCACTTGACAGCCCACTTTGACCCTTTGCGATTTCCATAAAATGTTCCTTTTTAAAGATCCTGTTCTTTTGTGTGTGTTTTTTTGTTTGTTTGTTTGTTTGTTTGTTCATTGTTTTTTTTACCTAACAATTAATATATTTCTGCCATAGCAATTTAATTATTTTTGTTTTTCCTTAATGTTTTTGTGATGAATTTCAAATTTATCTACATCTAAAATTATATTTTGGACTGACATCGCTATAATATTTAGCACTTTTTGAACAATCCCCATTTTGAAAAGACAATTAAAATACTGCTATATGTAATAATGTTATAATCCTGCATGTGTGATATTAATATTGTAGGTGTGTGTGTGTGTTAGAAGTAAGCCCTGCATTTTGTTGTGTGTTCTCATTGCAGGTATGTGTGTACTGTAAGCGTACGAGGCTTTAGCCCTGCAGGTGTGTGTGCATGTGTTTTAAGTTAACCCTGCAGATATTTTGTGTGTTACGCGCGTGCGAGCGTGTACGCGCGAGTGTGAGAGGGGTTAACCCTCAGGGCGTTGCTCTCGTTATCAGCCCCTGTGGACTTTTCCCAGCAATAGCGCTCTATTGATCGAGCCTGGAGCGCATTGGTGCCAGCCAGATTAAGAGTATAGATTAGCAATAAAAGGAGGACATTACTCGGCAGCCGGGCTAAAATTGAAAAAAATGATGAGCTCCTGGAAGTGGGGATGAGTCAGATGGAGGAGAGGAGCACGAAGGGATTTGCAGAGGTGTGTTACCATGCAAAAAAATCAGGCAGGTTGTGTGAAATTTGGTGCGTGTGACCTAGTGACGGAAAGGCGGGGATGCGCTGTCGTAGTTACGTCATCATTACATCACTGTTTACTCGAAATATGAGCTTGACTTTTTAGCCATTTAACAAATTTTTTACGTTATTAAATATTGGTGAAATATTTTATGCAAATATTCATTAATACAGTATTTTGTAATTTGGATTTTCTTGTTTCTTTTTTAGATATCATGTAAGTTAAAATAAATTTAAATCAGAAATTGAGTGCTCTAATGAAGCATCTGATATTATAAAAAACATTTATCACCTTATGACCAATCAGAATTGAGAACTAAAATATTAACCTAATTTAAGTTCATAAGCTTACTTAATTCTATTTAATGCGAATATTTATTTACCATTATTTATTTTTTAACTTACTTATTAAATTGATTAAATTTTTAAAAATTCTACCCTTAAATTAAATATGTTGATCCATGAATCGTTGTTTTTTTTATAACATTTTTTTTAGTGCATAGTCTCCTGAACAATCTTAAATACACTCTTTTTCACATTTTTTGTCAGTAATGCTCCGATAAAGCAGATTTTAACGCTGCAGTCCTGAGACACAAACTATACGTTCTCATTCCCATTCATCGCTAAAGCAGCTGAAACTAAGCGATGTGTTAGAAAGGATTTGTGAGAACCTCCTGTAATGAGAACACAGGGTCTCAGAAGGATAGGTAAATGGCTACCTTGTGAGACTGTTGTTGTTATTTTTCTGTAGCCTGACAATAAAATGTACTTGCTTCCATAAAGGATTCTTTTAATAATCCTCACAGTAGGATTTAATATCTGGACAGTATAAAGAACATGCAATAAACAGCAATCGTGCAGTGTGTGGTGCTTTCTGTTCTATGGTCATAAGGTTCCATTAAAAAAAATGGAAATTACACCTTTTTACTTACTTTTGAAGTGTTTCTTATTAGATTACACTAGAAGCTAATGTAGCTAACAAGTCATGCTTACAGCTATGAAATCGTCTAAATTGTCATGTTCTCACTTAAACTGACTTTTATAGACAAATAGATAATACTACATGTTTTTATCTTAACTATACAGTTTATCATTTAATTTAAAAAAAATTATCTTAACAAAGCAAAGTTCACTATTTTGACATTTTAGGCAGGTAGATACATCTACATAGTGCGCAAACAAACAAACAAAAAAAACCATGAAATTAAAAAAATCCCTACTTTTTGGTTTTGGCCAATAAGGAAATCGGATTTTCCCCTGTTTTGTGACCTCATATATTGAGACTCTTCCCCCAGCTTGTTGCTCAGCTCTGCTGTTTTCTGGAGGGGTGGGGCTCAGCAGCTCATTTACATAAACTTTAAAAAAACAAAAAAGTTTTTTTTTTTAGGTTGTTTTGTTTGTTTAAAAGGTTTTTTTTTTTTACCTTGTTAAAAGGAAATAGTAAAATATGGGACCTTTAATGACTTGTCCCATCCATTTCCAATTCACATCCAATCAATACTCTCCAGAACGCACAATATTAGCTCCACCCTTAGAAACAAGCTATGTGTATTTTGGAGCTGTGTAGCTAGTCAGCAGCACACATGGAGATTTCCACATAAATAAGATGGTTGAAGTTCACATTAGTGCCTGTGCCCATTCCCACTCCAAAACCAAACAAACAAACAAACAAAAGAAGCTAATTCATAATGGACAAACACTGATTTACGTCATTTACAGTAAGCATGAACATGAATGCTAAGCTAAGAGTCCTTTCGTATCAGTAGAAGGTGTAGTAGATCTCAAAATCTATTGGCTGTTGTAGGAATCCGTCACGTTTATTGAATTTTCCTGTATTAAAATGATATACATTGACATACAGAATCAAATCCCGGTCCTTGTTCAGAGTTTTCAAACAGTATTACTGATGAGGCTTGCAACACTGAGCTCTATTAAAATGACACTGTTGAACTGAAATTAGTCGTAGCTCCGGATCAAATGTGTAAAAGGTGTGACTTAATATTAAGATATACTGTATAATATCATAATACTAATATTGCTTTACTCATTATTAACATTTAAATCTAATGAACGTACTCACTGGCCACCTGACATGCCTTATATTTATGCGTTGTTTAAAATCGTAAAGTATTCTCAGCCCAGGTTTGCCCCACTTTCCACAAACATTAAGAAAATGGAGGAGGGTACAAGGTCGTAATTAGACACAGCCCCTCCCGCCCTCTACATGCACTGCCAGTCCTGGAGAATTTATAGCCCCACTAGGGGAGCTTGCTGGGCGATCTAATTGCAATATTAGCTTGTAATAACACCTGTTTTAGAGGCAGGCGATAGATCACCGGCACCGCAGGGCCTTTCTGCTTGCCTCAGCACAAACGCCCGAGCCTTTACAGCACTGTCACAAAAAGGCTTCCATCTAATGACCTTCGACCTCGCCGACCGGCACTTGACCCCGTCCGAGGGCACGATCTGATTCGCAGATCACAGCGAGAGGAGCAGGAGGCGCGGGGAATGATTTGCTCGTCATAATTAGTTCTACCTTATTTCCCAGGATGGCTAAATCAATGAGCTGAGGCTTTGTGTTTATCAGAAAACCCACCATCGTTCAGAGTGATTAGGAAGAGATATTGCTCGTGTTGAGGCAGAGCAAGAAAAGAGGGAAGGAAAAGAGAAAAGTAATCCGACCTCATGCAAAATTGATAGGATTAAAAAAAAAAATTTGATTTTTTTTTCTGGATTATTCCAGTTACTTGTATAATTCACGCAGTTACTTTGGATACAACTCCATTTTAAATAAAACCGAATCACCCCGTTCACATTCGTAAAGTCGCATAAATCTTTTACAAGAACTGTTCACACTGTGAGCGGAAAATTGGACCTAAAAATGGAACCGGTGAGGAAAATGTTTTGCGACAAAAACACAAAACATCAACTTTGTTCTCTTGTTTTTACGTAAACACAACAATGAATTATTTAGCAGCTGTATTGTAACTAGATATACAGTATAGTTATGACCACCTTAACGTTTTTTATTACTATCACTATTATTTCTCATGTAAGTGTGTATGTCTTTGATGCATGTCAGGTGTTTGAGATATTTACGTGTTCATGCAAACACGTATGCATGTGCACATATGTGAACTGGCATGCGTGATTATAATGCGTGAGGCTGCATAACCTGACAGCAGATGTTGATTTACAAGGCCGGGCAAAGGTGGTGGCAGGAGCATGCACTAGCGAGTGTGTGTGTCTGTGTGTGTGTGTGTGTGTGTGTGTATGTGTGTGTGTGTGTGTGTGTTGGGGATGAATGGCTCCCATTAAGGCTTTTACAGTGACGAGCAGCGCTGCTGATTTGCATGGCAAGCCAGAGGCCTCGCTTCGCGCCCAGCTGATTTATCTGTTGGTTTAAGGAGGCCATAAATACCGGTGCTCTTAATAGGGCACTGAAATGCAGTCGTACGCGTCGGTCCGCCTTAAATCAGAACCATCCACTGTCACCGGTAAACACTTTCGGAATGGGTTTGGTCAGCGTAATGAGGAGCTCGGACGTGCCAGACACACACACACACATACACGCACAATAGGCTATAAGGTATCCAATGTAACTGGCCCTGAGGGAGACATTCAAGGCAGCCGTGTCCGCCTCATTGCAAAGACATGAAAGATACAAACTCTCTCTTTTACGCCATCCCGTTGCGTTTTTCTGCCCTTTTTGATTGCCTGTCCTGTCTAATGTTGCTTTGTTTACTCCTAATAGCACCATAAAGAAGTGCGGCGTTCTAGTTATATACTTCATAGGAAAGGGGTGGCGTCATGTCTGTAGGTTTACACCAACCTGGAATGTCCATATAACGTGTATTTCTATCTATCTGTGTACGTGTGTGTGTGTGTGTGTGTGTGTGTGTAAAGACTGAGACAGGGTCACCCGTTCCTGACCATGCACTGGACGTGCTCCAAGGCCGCTCTAACGAGCCAGCATGGATTCGGTAATGACCCTTGTGCCCTAGGAAGAGACACTCACTGCTGTCCTGTTTGGACACACACACTCACACTAATGCTCACACGCTCCGGCTCGGTCATTAAAGCAGCTCCCTTAAGAGAAATTTAGCAGGTAGAGACTTGGTAGTGTCAATCCAAGGAGCTCATCAGGGAGTTCATTTGAGAGTCGCTTATAAATACGGGCTGCTTCTGAAACGCCCGTGTCCCTGCCCGCGTCCGAACAGATTGTGCTGATTTCATCAGAGCGAAACTGTATTGCAGTGTCCGTGTTTCACGGTTTCAACGCGGACAGCTGCACGACTGTTGCAGAATGCAAACCAGACGCGCTTATGAATACTTTATCTCGTAGTCAAGACGAGAGAGAATTGATAAAGGGCCAGATATTCTATTACTTTCATTCTCAGATCTAAACCTTGCTCATACATCATTGTTTAATGCTCTTTAAAACGCTGGTTTAGAAAGGCGAAGCGAAAAAAAAAAAACAGAGCTTTGTTCTGAGCACTTCCAGGTGAGGTTCTCTTACCTGTCGATGATCACTGGATCCGACGGTGTCTCGTTTCGGTTCCCGCAGCTCTTTTTGTCACAACATCGACTGCAACGAAAAAAAAATAAACATCATTTTATTTATTTATTCTTTTTTTTTTCCCCCTGTGGACCTGGTAGAACATTTTATTCACTAAATATATTATTAGAAACTTAACGCTGTAATACTGGTAGAATTCTGGTCTTAATGCCACATTAGATTGATGCTTATTAGTGATGTTTTCATTATTCTTAATGAAAAAGTTTTAGAATTTGTATGATATAAATATTTTATATGATATACATTAATATATGATATAGATTTTCTTTTGTGAAAGCAGGAACGTGGCTGAATAGTGGCCGAGGCGAGTTTCTCTCTCTCTCTCTCTCTCTCGCTCGCCCCTTTCTTTCTGTCTCTCCTCTCCAGCTGGGCTGGGCTCATGCCAAGGTCACTCAGCCAGCCTCTGACAGTTTGGACAGCGCCCAGAGACGTCCTGGTGCAGCGGCCGCGTCCCAAACGCCCCTCACTGACGTTGCCATCACCCCTGCCCTTGCCGGTGCCCTCGCCCCGGGGCTGGCACCTCATCTGGTGGCATGTGGCTCTCTTAAATACAACCAGCGTTCCCCTCCAAATAAAAAAAGGCTCATTGTTGGCTAGCCAAACTGGCATTGCCACTCCTGTACCCCAGTGGAAAAGTGATCTAGCTCTCTTTCCAGTTCGGAGTTTATTGTCATTCATTATAAAATTACGGTGCTCTATGTGAAGCTATCTGCAACAGTAATGCAAAAAACAAACAAACAAACAAAAAAAACACTTTATTAAAATGTAATTTAACAACTGAGGTAATTCTTGAACTAAACAAGATTTAACAGAAAGATTCTTCTTGCTTTTCTAAATGAACTAATTTGACAAACATTTATAATATTCGATAAACATCTCCAAGGCTGTGGATTCAAAATAATCTGTCATTATGAATCATTTAACACATGGTTTGATCTATGAAAAAAAAAAAAAAAGAAAGCCACCCAAAACAGGCGTTGTTTTTTCCTTCTCCTGGTGTGTGTGTGAGACTGTTGCCATAGAGCAGTGCAACCATAATTTATTCCCCGAGCTACTTGGACCCATTAGCAAAGTTCCAGGAGACCAATTAGCATTGGAAGCCCAATGGTGCGGCTGTGGTGACAACCTCCTCAAACTGAGAAAGAAGTGTTATAAACAAACTGGACCCCATGAGCATCAAGCAGTTCCTCTAGGACAGCAGTGGGCCCCCTCGTTCACCAAAACAAACCCTGGCAGAACCTTTGTAAAACCACTCTAATGGCGATCCCACTGGGGGTTCAGGGTGGCCAGGACGAGTCCTGCTAATGACTCTGACCCTACGTCCACAAAACAAACACAGGTCTGGTGTCAAGGCTTGAACTTAAGCCGAGCCAAGATCAAACATGGCTAAGAGCGAACGTGAACTAACATCCCGCTGGTGCCTTTATGATAAATCAGGTATGTCTTCCCCGGGCTGGGCCACACGGTAGCTGATTTCCTTAAGAAATGAAAGAGGTCGTTTTATAGCACAAGGGTACGTTTAAATAAAAGCAGGCTTCGGGGCCTCTTGGGGAAGCCAGAGGACAAAAATCAAAGAGAAGCAGAGATATGAAGGGATACAGGAAGCCTGTAAAGATATTAAGACAGGCAGGGTGTCAATAGAAGGCTTGTTTTCAAAGGGCAAGTATTGTAATTGCCCAGGGTGGATGGAAAGCATAGCCACTTGGCCACTTGGCTGCCTGGCAGTAGTCTGTCATCCATCCTGTCTGCCCAGCATCGTCCTTCCATCCTCCAACTCCCTCCCTCTGTGCCCATGCGTCAGGCTCTCGACGCTGATCAGTGCCAGCTAACCGCCGCCATGCCTCATTTGGCAATTTCAGGGTGCCAGTTTCAAGCAGTGAGAATAGCTGGTGAAGACCTTGGACATCTACAGCCAATGGAAAGCCTGATCCCGTGACAAATCACTTCTTGCCTTTTGTAAACCATCGCGGCTCATTATTTAGTCTTGCGGCTACGGTGCTGTCAGAGTCGGGTCTGTAATTCAAAACGCTAATTAATCAGTCAAAATTGATCTCTGGGCTTAATTGCGTTGCACCCACTCACTTCCAAGAAGGACATGGCTAAATAAAAGTTAATATCAAAAGATGGCAGGTGAATGTTTTTTTTACAGAAAACACTGAGACATACTGGTATGACTGGTTTTAGCCATATTTTTGTAGTGTGTAGATTGTAGGTGAAGCACGTTTCACTGGGGACCTGATAAAGAGTGCTATCACCCAGGAGAGAGAGAGAGAGAGACAGAGTGAGAGAGTGAGAAAGAGAAGGAGAGAGAGAGAGAGAGAGAAGCAGGGGAAGCATGTCTCATCTCCCTCTCATTAGCGAATGGAAACACACCATTCATCAGGGGATGGCTGCTAATAATCACACTCAATCACGTAATGACCGCCTCAAAGTGAGCTGTCATTATGGAAATGGATCCTGTATCAAAATCATCTTGGAGGAGAGAAGCAGGTTCCGTCAGGAGAAAGAAAAAACACGCACACACACACACATACACACACACACGCACGCACACGCCGCAGAGAATTTCAGCGCCGTCGCTTCGGGGTTCATAATAACAGGTTATTTTGGCTGCTAAGCTGAGAAATCCATTTTAAAAAGAGAGACAGTAGTGAGATTTACGCTTGGTAATTTAGCGAGGCAGGCGGAGACAGACGCGCGATGAGAAGATTAGCGACATCTCAATCTCGATTATGGCTTCTACATCCAGTATCATGGTAATATTTAATATTAAGTGAATATTTCGTGAAAGAAATTTTTTCGACACAACGGTTACGCTCACCTCCGTATCCACTGCCTGAGTGCATTACATGGCCATTTATTATCCAATGTACATTATAGCGTGTATTAATTCAGTAACACATGTACAATGTATATATATATATATATATCAATTGATCTCTAACTGCTGCTTTAAAGACTACAGCTATAAGCACACTACATAGAGTGTTAGATGACATAATCATGCCAAATTCTGATCAGGAATATCTCTACTAGAACTTCCTTTCCCGCAGAGCGTTTGTAAAGTAATGGATACCTAGAATCCCAGGATTCCTGAGTGCCCCCATCGTTTCCCCTTATTGCATTATTTACACAGCCCTCATCCCCTCGACCCTCATTCCTAGGTCACTACTCAGCCAGGTTCCAAACATCCGAGCCCCTTAACGTTCTGCGGAATTCACCCACAGATGCATCCCCTTGACCCCCACTGGGTATTCGGCATGAACAAGCCCCCTACTGGTCAGGCGTCAAGCTGACAGAGCTCATAATTACACGGTATTAGAGCCGATAGGTGCTCTGTAATGAGGGAGGCCCTGTAGAAGCGCACAGCGGAGACCAGCGAATTTACATCGGGCTGAATACCGATCCCATGAGGTGCTTGATAAAGTCTGGTTAATGTTTCCTTTTGTGCTGATAATGCAAAAAAAAACATTTTTTTTAAAAAGTTTAATAGTGAAATTTAGCAGAACCAACCTGCACATGATCTCGTGGGTAAGAAGGACACGGCACATCTCTGGGTTTTTGTCTTGGCCTTCATAAATGATTGGCTGTGAAAGAGGAAAAATGAAAGAAAAAAAATCACTTTTAATTCCATTCGTGCAAAATTCAGAAGCTTTGAAATCAGATTTGGGAAATAACTTTAAATTCCTTTTAGTATCATCTAAACTACACGAGTAAGCGTGCCAGACTGGGATAGGTCATTAGTCATGTTTTTGTGGTGCACAGCATGCTGTAAAACGTAACATATGCTAAAAGGTAACTCTGGTCATTAATACAGGGGCATATGGAGAGATCCAGAAGGTCCACAAACGGATACTTTCTCCAAGGCATCCATCACGGAGCTGACGTTCCTGGCGCGTATGACGGATTATTAGCGGGCACCGTAACGGCCAAGAGAGTCGCTCTCAGCCACAGACACACCCATAATCCACCTTACAACATCCCCAATTTCTCTCGCCTTTGGTCAGTCGACCCAATGCCTTAGGGGACAATACTTTCAGGATAACGACCACTTTTACATTATTGATCTCTCTCTCTCTCTCTCTCTCTCTGTGTCTCTTGACGCTGTCCATGTAGGTCCTCTGCCTCTTTATTAACATCCACCCAGTTCGAGAAAGGGGAGGGGATTTTGGAGAGGGGAGATCAGGTCGATATTTGTATATCACACTTGATTCACGTTTCTGGCGCCGAAGTGGTCCATGATATCATCGGCATGAAGTGCTTCCATTACTATATGTTGGCATTATCGACCTTGTGGCCTCACTCGTATTAGGAACTCGGATTAGGAACAAACATTTTACATTCAGATCAACAGAGATGAGAGTGTTTACGGCTGAACGCAGGATCCCTGTTTCATATCTATCATTTATAACAAAAGACAAATCAAGACAGCAGGACTGTAATCGATCAATATCTACACCTCTTGCTTTCATAGATTGCTAGATTGTGGGTGTGTGTGTGTGTGTGTGTGTGTGTGTGTGTGTGTGTTACAGAAGGCAGAAGGGAGGGGATTTGACAGCCGTGCATGGCTGCAGATCTCTTTTGTTGTGCTGGGGATTATAGTCTCCAGTGTGCCGCCTCTGCAGATACATTAAGGCCTATTGATTGGTCTCCGGGGCTGACGCTTTTGTCGAGGACCTGCTTGCCGTATTGATCCGAGGTAGCCTGACACACCATGACAACGAGCCCCCGCCGAGCCAATGGCACATGAGGAGGGTGGGACTAAAATTAGGGTCCGGTTCACTAGAGAGCGAAGAGGAATTGAGTGCAATCGAGTCTCAAGTGTTGAGTTTATAAAGACTTCTTCGCATTTGTGTAACTACTCCAGGGAGCTCGGAGGCTGTAAAAGTGAGTTATAGTGTAGGAAAAGAGAAACGAGGCTGCCTGGAAATCAAGAGGATGAGACTAAGAACTGCTCGTTAAGTGACTTTGCGCCAAAACTCATAAAGAGTTATGGTTAAGCCTGAAAACTGATTGCGTGTTCTGCGTTCACGGCTCATCTGAAGAGTGGGCGCTTGATCAGGGGCGTCATAGTAACCAAGCGGCAGGCTGCTAAACTTGTACAACCCGAAAGAGTCTGGTTTTTTTTTTTTTTTCTGCATATAAGTTAGATGAATATGATTACTCACCTGTTTAGTCATGGAGTCTATCAACCGTACGTACAGGTCCTGCTCTGTCCTGATTCCTGTTGGAAATAATTTTGTCGGTTAAACAATAATTTGCACAAGAGGTGCTGAGAAGGTGTACATAGAGAAAAAAACACTACAACCCCTATTACATACGACGGATGAAAAAGGTGCACCATGCTAAGTAACTAGTAAGACAAGTAGTCTTGTTTTCAAAAACTATGCCAGATTTAAACGGAGGTTTGGCTTAAATTCAAGTTAAACAGAATAATAACCATCAGAATTCAATAATCAACATATGACTTTGTTTAGGTTTAAGATACCTGGATATACCTGAGCGCTAATCAGAGAGCCAGCTCCCCGCTTTACCAGCCTACGTATGAAAGAGCTCTTTCAGAGACACACCCATTGGCTCCCCAAAATAAACACACTCTGCACCAAGCAAATCGGTTTCTTTCTCTACAAACGCACAAAATCCTGGTTAAACACTTTAGTGAGTCGACTCAACAATGGAAATTAATTTCTTTAAAGTGTGCATAAGCAAAAATATATAAATAAAATAATAATAATAATAATAAGTTTTTGCTCATCATGCTGCCTGAGCTGTTCAGTTACCTCCCCCAACACACACACACACACACAGTTAATCAAATAAATGTATTATTTATTGCGTTCTTGTCTTAAACCTGCGAGCTTCCCCGACCCCTATTTCCGTCTCTCTGCTCACATCTATGGACAAACTCTTTCCTCACTCCATCACTCTACTGAGAAAGGCAGGTGTATGGGGCAGGGCTGGAGGTGGATGAGGGGTAAAAAGGCATGCTGGGAAGGCGACCCATAGACTAATCTCTTAGCAGGGTGGTGTACTTGACATTCACACCGGCTATATGCCATTACTTCGATTCGCACACAGCGTGTCTGATAATCATTTTAACATTAATGAATACTTTTTATTATTTACTTTAGCTATTATAACAACAAATGAAAATAATAAGTTTAGGAGAGAAACTGTGCAATGGCGTCCCGAATCCCGTTCTGAAGTTAAAAAGGTACTCGGAAACAGAGGAAGGAGACAGATGTAAATGAAATCATCCCAGTATAAACAGATGGGATTCTCAAGACTCTTCCAGATGTGCAAAGACATGAAGCTGGATGCAAAAAGCAAGTCTGAATTCACTCCTGAGAACTGTTTTAACACTTCGGGTATTTCCAAAATTTTATTTCTCAATAAAATGATAAAAAGTGATATGAGTGTGATATGAATTATTTGGAAGAATTGAGATAAGGAGATGTATGTGTGTGTGTAAGGAGAGAGACAGAGAGAGAGGGAGAGAGAGAGAGAGAGAGAGAGTATAACCTCAAAAGCAAAAAGAAAGACTAGAACCCCGAAGAAGGTGAAAGAAGGAAAAAAGAAAGAAAGATTATAACTCTCAAAAAACAAAAGGAAAGAAAATAAGAAAGAAACTATAACCCCCAAAAACCAATAAAAAGAAAGACAGAAAGAAAGAAAGAAAGAAAGAAAGAAAAAAAACTATAACCCCATAAGAACAAAAAAATAAAGAAAGAAAAACTATAACCGCCCCCCTCCAAAAAAAAGAAAGAAAAAGTAAGAAGTAAAGAAAGAAACTATAACCCAAAAAAGAAAAAAGAAAAAAAGAAAGAAAGACTATAACCCTAAAGAACAAAGAGATGAAAGAAGGAAAAAAGAAAGAAATTCTCTAACCCCCCACCCCCCCCCTCAAAAAAAAAATAAAAGAAGGAAAGAAACTATAATCCCCCAAAAACCAATAAAAACTAATAAAAAGAAAGAAAGAAAGAAAGAAAGAAAGAATGAAAGGGGAAAAAAATTATAACCCCATAAGAACAAAAAAGAAAGAAAAACAATAACCCACCAAAAAAGAAAGTAGGAAGTAAAGAAAGAGACTCCAAACACCAAAAGAAAGAAAGAAAGAAAGAAAGAAACAATAAGGAAATGTTAACATGCAAATAGACTTCAATGTATTAAAGTATAAAAGATGGTCTTCTATTGTGTTGTTGTGTGTTGTTATGTTGTTGTGTATTGTTGTTGTGTTGTGTTGTTTTGTTGATGTTGTTGTTGTCCTCCCCTTTACTGATGAATGTGGTGGTTTCTTACCGTTACTGTAGAGAAGCTGTAACCTGTAGTGGATGCCATTGTTGGTCTTCTCACCGTTATATTCCTGAAACAAAGGAAGAAGAAAACCAGCAAAAAGATGAAAAGTCAAAGAGAGACTCATGAACACACACACACACTACAGTTCTAGAGCACTGCTACACTGTGTTAGCTGTGATGCTAACATGTGTTCTCCCTCTGAATCTCAATAAGCACCAGGTCTGGACCGCTGCTTAATGTCTCGCCATATCACGTGGAGATCCCTATTTTCAGATGTGGGTTTGGGAGTCAGTAAGTAACTAGCTGTATCTTTGGGTAAGAAAGACTTCTAATTGTCTGAAAGTGCAACACTGGCCACTTGTGCAAATCTTCCCTCACCTTTACTGACAGGTCACATGATTTGTGGGAACTGGGTGGGAATCGTCAGTGATCACGTTTAGACTTGGTATAAATAACCACCTGGTAGAGGCATAAAACTATTATACATAACACCTAACACCGGAGCCCTAGATGGCAGTCTTTACATCGGCCCAGATAAGACTCACTTGCTGATAGATGTGAAACCAAATCTATGCTAATGTCAAATGACATCGTGCCGCTTCCTCTCTATCTCTCTCTCCATGTCTCTCTCTCTCTTTGCCAAGATTTGTGGTGATGTCTTGGCAGAGTCCCAGATTGAACAGGAGCGGAGGTCTGTGTGTGTGTGTGTGTGTGTGTGTGTGTGTGTGTGTGTGTGTGTGTGTGTGTGAGTGTTGGGGGCGTATCGGGGGTCGAGGTGGAGGTGAGCAGACAGCGAGGACGGACGAGTGACCGTGCCAACTGGACACCATCCCACCCCAAGCCAGGGGCGGAGCTGTTCTCTGTAACCTTTTTACCGATAACAACACACACACACTCAGACACAAACAGATACGCACGCGCACAGCAGGCCTAGCAGGACTACCTCCTGACACACACAACACACACACTGCGAGGTTGGCAGGACCAGAGACGAGGAGGCGACAGTTAATCAGTCGGTCGCTAACGGAAGGCGGAGATTTTGTGCACACACGCACACACACACACACACACACACACACACACACACATACACACACTTGATTGTTTTTAAAGCTTAGAGATAAATTAATAAAAGTAATAAAGCAGTGCTTTAGATTAATGTAATAAGACATAACTATTTGCTTTGTTTTTTTCTGCATATGTGAGCTTATGAGTCTGGCCTCTTCACTGCCCCCTACAGGCACACATAGGTATTTCAACATAGAACACTGGCATAAATTAATAATAAAAAAAATAAAAACAGCTGATGAAATCACATTTATACATTTATTTCTTTTCATTCAATTAATATTCCCTCTTAATAAAAATTATTACTATGAAATAATGTGAAAATGCGCCCAAGTTGTGTTATTACACAGTAATAAGCATGTAATTAACTGTGTAATGTTAACAGAAGTGTAACAAACCTAATGAACAATTATTTATTTATTTAGCTATTTATTTATTTATTTATTCATTTATTTATGTGCTTTATTTACTATATCATGGTTGTCCTAAAGGATCACTCACTTTGTCTTTCTCCACAAAGTCAACATAGGACGTCCTCTCGATTTCCACCGGCTGTCCCTGACGATCGTACAGCGCCAAGACGAAGTGGAAGAAGTTGGATTTGCGCAGGTTGGACGGAGGCTGCTTCTCGTAGTGAGCTCGGGCCAAACCGACACCGCTGTAGAGAAGAGAAGAGAAGAGAAGAGAAGAGTTTTATCTTTCATCATTCACCTAGAACAAGGATGGACATTAAGGGATGAACAACACCGGATATATTCAGTCTTTTTCTACTTGGCTTGTATCACATCTGGCCGGGTGTGTGTGTGTGTGTGTGTGTGTGTGTGTGTGTGTGTGTGTGTTTGTGCTGTCTCCACACCCCAAAGGCACCGCATGCTGCTGGACATTTTGGCAGCCTCTACGCTACTCTTTCCCCAATCAGTCAATCAAACTCCTCTCTCCATGGTTCAACCAATAGGACGCCCCGATCAGGTCGCATGTGCTCGCGTAATCATCGATTCAGACACCGCAGGGGGGTTTAAGGTGGGTGGAGGCTGGGGGGGGGGGGGTTCATGGCCTCACACCTATTGCACCGGATCAATCCTATCAATCACTCAGTGTGTACTCAGAGACAGAGGAAGAGACAGAGAAAGTAGTGAATAAAAATAATTGTGAAAGAAAATAGATAGATAAATAGATATAAAGAAAGGTAGATATAAAAAGAGATAGATAGATAGATAGATAGATAGATAGATAGATAGATAGATAGATAGATAGATGTTACAGACAGACAAACAGAAAGAGGTTGTTGAATAATCAAGCTTCCTAATAAGGGGTTCGAGGGGGAACCCTGTCTGACAGAAGAACTGAGTGTGTGTCCTGAAGTAGAAGCAAACATTTGACATGTAACATTAATCCACTTTGGTCTCTCTTCACTTCCAACAGAACTAACATTCAACACACACACACTTTGATCTTTATGTGCACCCATCGACATGGAAAGCTCATTAAGGTTATTATTTTAATTATAGTAATTGCTGCTACATCCACTTGAGCAGCAGAGTGACAGGGGATGCACACACACACACACAAACACACACACACTCTTGCTCATACACTTAGTCACACACAGACACTCGCTCACTCACACGGTAACTCTCATATATATATATACAACTGTATCAATGTGTTTCTGTCCATGATTAAAAGAAAGAAAGAAAGAAAGAAAGTAAAAACATAGATAGATAGATAGATAGATAGATAGATAGATAGATAGATAGATGCATTAAGGAAGAAAGAAAGACTGGTAACTGGACTGGACTGGTAACTGTGTGTGTGTGTGTGTGTGTGTGTGTGTGTGTGTGTGTGTGAGAGAGAGAGAGAGAGAGAGAGAGAGAGAGAGCTC
>JAQMYG010000008.1:24287646-24300238 GCA_030014215.1 Clariallabes teugelsi | reverse complement strand
GTGTGTGTGTGTGTGTGTGTGTGTGTGTGTGTGTGAGAGAGAGAGAGAGAGAGAGAGAGAGAGAGAGAGAGACAGACTCTCTTTCTCAATTCCTCTCTCACTCTCCCTCTCTCTCCCACTCTCTCTCTCTCTCTCTCTCTCTCTCCTTCTGTCTCTTTTCCCTTCCACTTTCTCTCTTCTCTCTATACTCATGCCCTCTGTTTACACAAACATGATGCAAGAATAGAAATGATCTTTTTTGGCACAGAGCCATGGCACTGATATGAACAATAATCGTTAATCTGCCCCGGTCTTGCTCTCTTTCTCCGGGCGTTTTTTTTTTTGTTTGTTTTGTTTGTTTTTTTCTTTTTTTTTTCTTGTTTTTTTTCCTCACTCCTCTTTTCTTCTCTTTCCTCTTTGTTTTAATGCACAGTGGAGCCTGACTTCTCTTTCATTCTGTGGATAAATCACGTCAGTCTTCTGAAATGATCCATTAACAGAAGCCAGAGATTCAATGCCATACTGAGATGCAGGGTGATATTGTACAGAGTTCTGATTGGTTAAGGTGAGTCTGAGGGGCGGGGTTTAGTCCCTCATATCAAATCCAATTAGAGAACGTTCACGGTGTAAAATCAAAATAATTGTTTTAATTTTAATTTTAATTTTTTTCATTATTTTTTTTGAGGGGAGGACGACGACACATAAAGAGATTTGAATTCAATTCTATTTATACTTTATACTTTATTTTATTATTATATTTATTTTCCTTCAGTCACCCTTTTGGTACTGGGCTCCAAAGAGATAAAAATGGTACGTCTCTATGATAATGACGAAGATAAAGATGGATGTGCAGTCCTGATTTCTGGCTTTTTAGGTTAGATGTAAACATCCACATTTTACATTTTATGATTAAAAATATGAAATAAAATATATTTTTATTTCCTAAAAGTAAGACAAATTGTAGGATGAGGCGCTTCAAAGTGACACACCCTGTCTGTCTAGATTTTGGTGAAATGTACAGTACAAGCTTTAGGTTGTAAAAGTGTAAATATAATTATAAATTGTTGTTCAATAAATTAATAAATAAATAAAACAAAACATCAAGAAAGAAAATTTCACAGAAAGTATTTTAAATATATAAAATATTAAATATGTGAAAGTGCTTTGAATAAATAACAGAATTTTTTGTTTAAGATGTGTTTAAATAAATATATAATTTTTAATAAATTATTTTAATATTATTTTAAAATAAAAACTTTCTTCAGTATATTTTGTTTCTGCATCATCCTGGAAATACAAATGTGAAGAGCATTCAGATTACACACACAAACACACACACACACACACACACACTGAGCAGATCTAACTGGCACTGTATCATAAGTTCAGTTCTGTACAAATGTATAGAACAACAAGGAATATAATACATAAAATGTCCAAACACACACACACACACACACACACACACACACACATACTCTCAACCAGCTGACAGCAACATTGGACATGTCGGGAAACGTAATACCCCAGTTCCATATCCACGGCAGTGTGTTAGCGGTGTGAGCGCTCCCGGCTAACGGCTAATTTGGTGGTAATTGTGGCGAGACGAGCGTGAGCTGCGTTCCGGCCCGGAGCTGCTCTGCTAAATTACACGAAAGTGTTTCGCACGCTAATTGAAAACGTGACGGCGTGAGGACTTCAGTTTTTACCCGTGAGGGTTTAACGATATCATGCTCAACAATATGTGCGACAAGTTTTCACGCCGCGTGTGTCGTGTTCATTCTTCCACACACACGCTGTCAGAGCCGGCCCTCTGACTGAGAGCGCAATAAAATCCAAATGAAGGTTAAGTGCGTTTGTGTGAGCGTGTGTGCCATGGAAAGTGTGTTTATAGTGTAATAAGACTGGACGCTAACACACTAACCAACAGGCTAATTACCGTGTTGTGTTGTGTAATTAAAATCCGAAGTCAGAGCCACATTAAAACTGCTAGCCAAGATTGCTAAAATGAAAGCTAACATTATACTAGGTGTTAGATTCTGTATTTATAACCAGGCTAGTACGCTAGCTGATCATTAGTGTAATTATTATTGTTCATTAAAAATCGGGGGCCCCATTTCTAGTAAGCCAGCATGCATTATGCTAATGTGTGCTTCACATGACTAGCCAGGCTAAATAACAATAGGATACTCTGGAACTGAAGCCAGTGGTCACTTTGCTAATTAACTAGCTAAGTGTAATATTATCATGTTCGCTAGCAGACAAACAATAACATTAATATTAATATTATGCTAGCTAGTATGTTAGCAAAGGCAGCTCATATTAGCTAAACTGTTTTTGTGTAGCTGCACCTGCCACACACATACACACACACAGATCAAATCTGCATAGAACCTCCTTCATACTCTTACACACCCACACAAACAAACACAAACACACCAAAAGTCATTAAGGGGCTACAGCTGAAGCTATTAGTCGGTCACCTGTATGGTTCGATTGGAGTCATTATGGAGGCAGCTGGAGGGAAAACACTTGTTCCTACGATGAAAAACTTGACCGCACGTGTGCTTTTTTAACATTTACTGATCATTTGTGTTACAAATGTTGTACATTAAGTAAAAGCCTTCTTAATGAAGCGTGTAATAATCAGTCTGACAATTATGCAGGTTCAGCTGAAATATGTACTGGCTAGTTTTCAGCCCGAACTGCTTTAACCTGATTTTATTTATTTATTATTTTGTATTTTCTTTCTCTTTTTTTTTGGCATGTGGCAGGGCTAATTTAAAAGCTTTTGCTAAAAAAAAAAAACTAATTGCTCCAGTTAGCTAGTTTGCAAGAAATCTACTTAATATCAGCTAACCGTAGCTACATATTAGCACTGTGACAAGGTCAGACAGATGCTAGCTTGGCACATTTCTTTATTGATCATTAGCATTTTAAAACATTGTATGAGTTCCTTAGGTTAAGAAAGCATCTTGGTTTAGAGGTATGAAAAAAAGTCTATCAGTTTAATCAGTTACTGTCTAACTTATTAGCGTGAAAAAAAAAATGGTCCGAAATGTTTCATAAATGAAAAATAAACCCCAGATTTATTTATTTATTAGCGTGATTCTTTTCTCTTTGGAAGTCTACCAATCTATAAGACACTTTATAAGAATGGATTATATTGTTTTTTTACCTTAGGAACTTATTTTTTAAATGTCTTTCTATTTGCTTCAGCTAATCAAACAGGCTAGACGTAGTTGATGTTTGCAACAAAAATCCGCTAGCCAATTTTCCTAATGCTAGACATTATAAAATATACACACACAACTTTCACAAATACAACGTTTAAAAAGACCGTTTTATGTGGAAAGTCTTCCTAGCAAACTTGTTACTGAAAAAACACTTTTTTTGTTTGTTTGATATATATTGGTATGTTTACATCTACAGACGACGGTTTAGTTTACAGCGTCAAGGCGGTATACCTTAGTGCGTGTATGTGTGCGTACTGATAACATCAGTTAGCTTAAGCTTAATAACTTTTCTATGATGGAATCATTGCAGCTTATAAACAACCAGAGTTTTTAAATTTGCTGAGTAGTTTTTTAATACACTCTGGTGCACAAATCGTTTTTAAAGTAAGGGAATCCCTGGGCTCCATGAATCATGGGCTAGGTGTTAGCAATTTTTTATTTATTCATTTATTTGTTTGTTTGTTTGTTTTTGGTGGAAATCCCATTCTGCATTACCAAAGGGGGTCCAAGCACAAAACACAAGTGTTTCGTCAGTGGAAAGTTCATGAACCAAAAAGATGTATTTTAAAAAAAAATACAAATTCTTAATTATTAAATTCTTACTCAGCAGGCATTTGTGAAATTGATATTACGGTTAAACAAGGACTTGGATGCAAAGGTTTAAGAAACATGGAGCTACACCACAGACATCAGGGTTTTTTTTTTTTTACAAAAAGGAGCAAAGTCAAGTACTGTGTGTGTGTGTGTGTGTGTGTGTTTTGCTAGGGTTCTACAAATGCTTTTCATTTATGCAGACTAATGAAGCATGTAATAAGCAGACGTCCGCTCTCTTAACTTGCTATTCGATACTAATGGACATGTTGCTTACTGTAGTGTAGGTCCAGCTGCAAATGCAAGTACAACAAGACGACGACATAAACATTTTGGATGTTTTTTATAAGTCATCTGTTGTGGTGTAAAACAGGGTGCCAAATTTAATAATTCCTCCTTTAATGGAATTCAAATAGTCTAAGAGAAATGTCTTTAATTGGCAATTTTATATCCAACTATGTAACAATGCGAAAAACTGTGCATTTGTTTCACTTTGTTCATATCGTGTTATGTTAAGCAATTCATTTCGGGTGACTAGAGCGTAAAAGGCGGACATCTCTTTGAGTTAAGCTTGACTCTACGTCCTGTCTCACATACCACAGCCTTCGCCTATGCTGCATGTTTCTGTACATTTTTCATAAGAGGTCAAAAACTCGGATTTGTCCTGAATCACAATCCCTGATTCTTTCTGTCTCACTGTCTTGTCCCTGCTCTAAACCCCAGGGTCTGGACTTCATTAGGTCCAAAGCCTTCCTCCCCTCCACCACCTCCACCTCCTCCTCCTTGTAGACGGAACAGAGGCGACATAATTCACTTTGCCAGGTTTTACAGTGTGGGGTAGGGGACCAGGGAAGGGTCAAGTGAAAGAGTGAAATCTGTTCCCCAGCTGTGTGCTCACCCCGCAGGCTGAAAAACAGAGTGAGAAAGGTAGAGAGAGAAGGAGAGAAAGCCAGAGAGAGAGGGAGATACTTGGTGTGTGTGCTGGGGGGGCGAGACAGTCTATTGAAATTGCTCTGTCTGTCTCCACCTTGCCTTCCATCAAGACTAATCCAGTTTGCATCAGATTCCTGAGTAAACCGCCCTCACACGTTGAACACAGTGTGTCAACATACATACACACACACACACACACACATACTATATATATATATATAGTATATACTTGCTCATATATATGAACTTGCTCATAAGCTACACTGCAACCAAAACACCACAAATAAATCTTTTAGCATGTCAGTTCTTTCCTGTGAATTAGGACTGACTCGCTAATCTGCACTTCCTCTCCAACCAACTCATCAGCACCTCAGAGTGCAAAACCACACCTGTACCTCACACGCGTCAGTCTCGAGAGCACCGAGCACAACGCGTCGCTCAGTCATTCATTCATTCATTCATTCCTAATTAAAAATAAATTAAAGCCTGTAAGAGCTCTTGTCACCATCTATTAATTTATAATCATCTTATATCGTAGTCTACTTTTCACTTTACTTATTATTATTATTATTATTATAATTATTACTATAAAATATCCACATTTAGTAATCTTTTATGAGCAACATCTAAATATGACCTAATAAGCCATAATAAAAGGTTATTTAATTATAAAAGCTTAATTTAGCACTAAATAATCTCAATTTTTGTCCTCCTGAATTCTTAAATAAAATATGTAATCTCCTGCCTGCAGATATTTATTATGATATCCAATTAATAAGTTCATATAATAAAACAGACTTTTAAAACTCGCTTGTAAATTAACATAAAATAGGTATATAAAGATATAGCACGTAATGCATATGTGCAAGAAATCATAAGTCGATCAACAAAGCAGGTGTCTCAGAAGCTGGTTTGTTTTAGATTATAAATATAAAGACTCACTTGGAATAGGTCATTTATTGAAATTTGTATTTAATTGTGTTTTTGTTTAATTGTGTTGTTATTGCATTTTCATATTATAACATTATCTTAATACCTCTACATTTAATGTACAAAACAGCTTTAAATATTCAACTCGAGTATTTGTATAGCATTTTTAGTTACAATTGTAATTTTACGCATCCATTATTAACCAAACATGTACGTGATAATAATAATAATAATAATAATAATAATAATAATAATAATAATGCCTGACCTGACCTGAACACATATTTTTGTTTAATCCTTTGCTAAGTTGACTTTTTGTGAATTGTTTTTTTAGGTAAAAATATCGTCTCAAACTTTTTATCAGCATTTTATAAGTTGTGAAAGTGTGTCCGCTTCCACCTGATGCGCACAGAGAGTTTATCTGAAATCAGAGACAATTTAATCAGTTGCGATAATTAAACAATGACACGGTGATAATGCGCGATGTCTTTAAGGTTTATAGGAAATGTCTCGGCACGTGTGCAAAAACAGGCCTAATGAATCTGCAATTAATTAATGGGAAAAGCTGCCGCTGTCGGATTCGGGCTCGGCTCTATAATCCGTGCGCTCTTTTATTTTTGTTATGTATATATGGAATCATTTTGCTGACATTGTGGTTAAGTGAATGTATATTTGTGTGAGTGTGTGTCTGCACAAGAATGCATGCGCAAATTAAGTAACTGGATGTTTTGTTTTGTTTTAGCATGCACCAAAAAACAGATCAACATTTTTTTTTTTTATAATTAAATGTTATATAAAATTGATTATTATTTCAAACTTTTTTGTTATTATTTTATCTGATAATTTATTTATCAGACTTTGACTTGGATAAGCACTTTACGTTACAGCTCAGTCAGCATTTTTAAAGTAATTTCTCAACAGGCGCATCAGGTGCTGTGATTTTTACAACGCAAGAACACTGTAGCTGTAGATGTCTAAAAAAAATTTTTTTTAATTTTTTAAAAAAAGTATTCCCTTCATGCATGACATGTTGAACTCTTAGACCCGACTGCTCCAACACACTCAAACCTCCAGCCGTGTTTAATAATCCTGCGTGTACACTGAACAAAAAACGCGCCACAGGGCCAACTGTATACAGTGCATGAAGGAACGTCTGCAGTAATTTTTAAGCACTTCTTTATGACCCAGTAAGTTTAAATAAGCTTCTGCGTGTGTGAAATGACTCTACTTTTATCCTCGAGGAGAAAGTTTGGGATGCACAGCTTCAGTTTACGCACTATATGTTTATGCGCCACAGCTTTACAACTCCAGCGGTTCGCTTTGCGCGTCTTTAAACGGATACGCATGGTGCATGATGCATGTTCACCCAAACACACACACACACACACACACACAATGCATGGTGCATGTTCACCCACACACACTCACACACATACACTGATGATGTCTCACCTTTGCGCGGCCGTGTTGGCGTCCAGTATCCCGGCGCTCTGCATCCATGAGCGCACCGGAGTCATGCCGCTGGCGAGCGGTTCCTCCTTCATGGTGAGCGCTCCCCGCGGGAGACCGTCCTGGATGGAAAACATGAAAACGGCCCTCGAAACCGGCTATTCGAGCGGAATAATTTTTTTTTTACAAAAAGATGAAGAAAAGAAAAAAGGGGGAAAGAAATCCTCCGGATTAGTTAGTAATAAAAAAAACAACTCAAAGGGAGGAGGCAAAAAGAGATAAGCGACCAAAAAAAAAAGTGTCAACAAGGGTCCTTATCCTCTCCAAAGGGGTCCTTGATGAATGCGCGGCGAGCGCTCCGTATCCCACCGGGTTGCTCCTCTCTTTCTTATTTTAGATTCCCAATAATAAACCTCGCAAGTTCAAGATGAAGCCGGTGTGTGCGTGTGCGTGTTTGTGTGTGTCTCTGAGTGTGTGCGTGCGTGCAAGTGTGTGTGTTTAGTTAAAAGAGGGAGGAGAGAGCTCGCCAAGCATCTCAAAGGAGAAAAGCACCGGATCAAGGCGAGCGTCTGGTCGGGAAGTTGCTCAGAAGAACGAGGAAAGAAAGAAAGAGCAAGCAAACGCGCGCGCCTGGATGAAAAAGCGGGATGAAAACGGAACGCGCGTGCTTCAAAAAAGAAGAGGGAAGTAAAAATGCAGTGATTAGCGACAGAACAAGAGGGAGGGATGGAGCGGGGAAGGAAGGCTTCGTGCGCTTCCCCCGGGAAAAGGCGGATTGGGTAAGAAATCTCACTCCCTCTTCTCCCTCCTTCCTCTCCTCTCCTCTCCTCCCCTCCATCCGCGCGTCCCCGCAGACACGCAGCGCACCTTCTCACCGGGGCTGGGCGGGGCCCTCGCCAGAAGGGGGGCGTGACTCTGGCCTTAAAAGGAAAGCTTATTTGCGTATCGGAGGTGTGGGAGTCATCCGCCAGCGCCGAACACCTGAACACTACTGTGAGGTGTGTGGAGTGACACCATGCATGGAGAAGGAAAGAAAAAAAAAAAAAAAAAAAGATTTCCAGGCCGAATAAATCATGATGTTTCCCAAATCCAGAAGCTTGTAAACTCTAATCGATTACAGCAAACATGGAGGTTAAACAGGGGTCAGAAATGCTGAAGTCTGAGAGGATAATACATCTAATGAGTTCAAGTGCAGTTATTTCAGTTAAACACACACACACACACACATACGAACTGACACTGCTGCTTTATAAAATTACAGTATAATAAGTTAGGATAAGTCATACATCTTTCATTTTTAGCCAAATAATAATAATAATAATATAAGAATTATAATAGTTATTCTTATACTACTTTGAAACAGTATGTACATTGCAATATGAGTAATCAGTGTAAACAATAACTCTATAATTTACCATTTAATAATAATAATAATAATAATAATAATCTTAAAATAATAATTGATCCACATCCTTGACTCGATTTTTTGGTTTGGTTTGTTGTTTTTGCTCTTTGGTTAGACAAAATCAACCTCGAACTTTTTAGGGGAAACATGTTATAATAAATTATAATGCGCCATTTTGAAAATATGTGTCTAGATAAAGGAGTCGATGGTGGATTAAATATGAAATATTTATCACACGAGACTTAAAACGGTCCCGTGGGTTTTCAGATCAGGGATTTCACCTCGATTAGATCCTAAATGATATGATACTTCATAGATTTGCGAGAAGAAGAAAAAAGAAATATCGCATGCTTGTCAGATAGGTATTAAGGAATGAACCCGACAATTATTATTATTATTATTATTATTATACGCTGTTAAGAACAAATTAAATTATTAAATATTTATGTTGATTTATTATTATTATTATTAGTAGTAGTATTGGTATTATTATTATTATTATTCGTTCAAGCTACCAACGCGACATTATTTTAGTGATCTTTCTTTTAACACACACACACACACACGCTCCCTAAAAATCGCTGTGTTATTATATTTTCTCTCTGGTGTAAATTTATCTTTAAAAAGAGACTGAAATCCAGATCCTATAGCCGGTTTCATCTTGCGTAATATTACTTTTATTTGTATCTCTTTTTAAAAAGTTCCTCAGTATTAATTAACATCAGTGATGCAACATATTTAACAAAAGAAAATACACTTTTATACATTTATATGTTATACCTGTATCCATTCCTATTACACTCTCAGCTTTATTCCTCACACATGCAGACTGACAGCAGGGTTTTTATTTTTATGATGCGACGGATGATAATGTCCATGAACCAGGTCCTGTTCTAAAAATCCGCCTCTGTTTAACATGTATAGTCATCGCCTAAAGCGTGATCGTATTTTGAGCTCGGAATGTGGGTCTAAAGCGGCTGCGGATTAAATAGTAGTGTCGAAATGGGCTAGTAGGTAATTCCACCTTTAAGAGTAACGTGCGGAAATACTTCCTGTCATGTCAGCCTGAGATGTGTGACATGGTTCACTTGGGAAAGTTGCTCAGTTTGGGTGAAGTTTGGCCACAATCCAAACCGCATGGCCCTTAATAAACACCACACCAAGCCCATTATGGCAAATTAGTACACCACTAATACACTCATTATGACACTCTGTAATATTTAAGACCAAGCGCGCATGCGCAGTTTGCACATTTCCTCCCTGTGCTCACCACCTTATATACCTTAAATATCCTATACACTATATCTTGAAAACTTTACCTAGAAAGCTTTAATCTGAAAGCAGTTCCAAGTCATTTCTGCACCAGGTATATACAGTAGATGTACACATTCCTAGTTGAAAGATTAAAGAGGGGGAAATATATTTAAACAATTTTACCCATCTTTTCTGATTGTAAACGTTATAAATAGGCTTAATATTTATTCATTTTACAAAACACATTTTTAAAAATCCATATTAACACCCAATGTTTCATAAAAATTTCATAATTTCCACACACACAAAAAAAATGAACGCTTTAACATTTAACATATATTTGTGGACACACAAACATTAAAATCATTTTAAGGCTACATTGTGGTCACATGTAATTAAATAAAATTATGTCAAACGTCTGAATTTTATATAATAAGTAGATTAAGAAACAAATAATGAAATCATACGAAATGATCATATACGAAAAAAACTACATCTATTCCTAGGGTTCTTCTTTACTCTGAGCCTGAATGAGAGCGCTTTGCTGCCCCCTAGTGGACAATCAATGTGAAAACGTACTAGATTTCTTACATACGGTACAACTTCAGGTTTTTAGCCTGGGTAAGAACCCTGTCCTGTACATATACAAATAAATAAAGATAGATAGATCTTTCATTATAATTGCAACAGCATCTGTAAGATTATGCAGCCTCCTGAACTTTCTGTACTTGATGCTGTTGATGTTTAATGCCAGTGTTGTACAGTATATAACCTCCATACAATAAACTGATCACAAGCTCCAGATCAAAGGCTTTTTTATTTGTATTGTTTACATGCACTTACAGTTTTAGACAGGTCAGAATTTTTAAAACCTGGATATGATCAACATTTAAGAATGGTTTTATGAAGAAATACTAAAATACAAACATACAAGCAGACAATTTCTACAAATAGAAATTTTAATACAAATAGAAATGGTGCTGATTATAAAGAAAAGAACACCACTTGGTGTTCAAATGGAGAACAGCAAGATGTGGGAAAATCTGATATCTCTCAGTGGTTTGTTTTATACTTAACTCTTATAAGTATGTATTAACTATAAATAGACAATAAACAATTGTCAAACTTGTCAAAATGACACTGAGAGGAAAATTCAACCCTGAGACATTTTTAACATGTTTATTTCTTTTGTTTAGTGATTGTGGTGCTGATTTGTTTGGTTGATGATCATTTATATACTCTTGTGAGAGGTTAGCAGTTTTCTAGCTTTTATCTTTTCAGCAGGCTTATAATTAACTTTTACCTGAGTCTATTTTTGACCTATTACAAGAAACGTAAATTATATGAACTGTACATTTCTATGTAGTACTTCCACATATTCAAATTTTATGTCTCAATGTTAATATTTTAAAAAAAGACTCAAAAGAGTTGACTTGAGGAACACCCTGAGATAAAATCCAGGTTTCTGAAAACGTTACATAACATTTATGCTCTTTGCACAAACACCCAACTCTTGTAATTATTTATTAATTCATGCATCAAAATCTTCTGATAATTCTGATTGTAACAGAACCCACAGAATGTACGTTAATGCTAAATGCAATGCTAAGAATGTACTTTTAGGCAGTTGTAGGCTTTGATTCATATTTTATCAAGAATATCTGAAGGAAATGTTGACATTTCTGATATTTCTTTTCAGTTTTCAATGTGACTGTGGTTTTTACATTGTCTATATAAAGGATTTAATGACTATGTGTTTGCAAAACTGTTGCTCAGCAGCCATTTGTGAGAGGAAGAACAATAAGATGTGTTCAATAGAGCACTGGAATACAGAACAGGAGGAATACAGACATAATATACTGTATATTGTATATGAAAAAAAAAACTAAAAATCTTTTTAAAAAACTGATATATGCACCACCACCACCAACACTACCAACACCACCACCAACACCATCAGCAGCAGCACTATCATCATCATCTGTGATCTTCCATGTTACAGCTCATCTCTGGGATTATTTTTCACGCAACGGCTTATTGAATGCAGGCAATCCAAAACAGGCTCTGTCCATGCTACAGAACAAATACAACACACACATAGTTTTACCTAAATTGGAAAATTGTGACAGATTTCACAAAAAATATATGAATAAACATGACTATATTTATATACGGAAAATATATGAATAAATGTGACTCTTTCCACTGCCTATAATACGAGGGTCGTCCAGGACAAACTGGGATGGTGAGGTGTAAAGCTGATTAACATTTACAGGAGACTTCAAGCACAGTACAGTAATGAGACTCTTAACCACAGTGAATGGAGCCAACGTGTAAGTCTGTGAATGATGATCCTGGCTGAGGTGGCGCGGAGCCCACTGCAGTAATGCCGGTGAGCGTTCAGCAAGTGGAAAGCAATGTTTTTTGAAAATTGATGGATTACTGTACTTGAGAAATGGACGCATCTGTGTGTGGGAACTGTACACACTATTATTTCCCAACACCACTTGCACATTACAGGAACTTGGCTGGGAGTTATTGTCTCATTCCCACATCCACTGTAAAATCCTGATTAGGAGTTCCTGGGAGGCCAGGGGTTCAGACACGATACATGCAGTCCGATCATAGCTCTGGCGTACTGAATAAACTTTCTACCTTGATTGTATTCAGGCACTAGTGAAACACTGGGATGAGTGCATTAGTGTAGCAGGAGATTATATAGAGAAATAAAGGGAGTGTTTACTGTGTTCTCTTATTTCGTACAATCAAAACTCCTGCTTTCACTTGAACAGCACTCGTAGTACAATAGCAAGAT
>JAQMYG010000008.1:24262603-24280254 GCA_030014215.1 Clariallabes teugelsi | reverse complement strand
AATAATAAAAATGTCCAATGTGTAAGTAAAATCGTAAAAAAAAAAAAATATATATATATATATATATATATATATATTTATATATATACACACACACAATTTTTTTCCTGTTGTTTGGACGGTTTAATAGATTTAGTAAAGAGAGTTCTTTTTAATCTTGGACCCCATAGTTTCGACAGATTTGACGCTAGCACGCTAGTTCCGTCGGCTTGGCATTGCCAATAACATTCACCGATTAGCTTAGCATTAGCATCCTCGCCTCCGCATTGCTGGGCTAGCACCCGCTAAGCTAGGCTAGCACAGACGCCGCATTTAGCTAACCGGTTAGCTTCTCTTCCCTTTTTTTTTTCCAGCCACAGAGACAGAATGGCTTTGAAACGAATTCACAAGGTAAGGTTTTTCATTATATTTATTTATTAACGAATGTAAACGAATAATGACCACTTAGTGACATTGTCCACATTAAATGCTTCACACTTACACTTAGCTAAACCTGACTAGCCTCTTGGTTAACTTACCAGACTGTTAAGAGTTACATTCATATATAAAATTTATACAGCAGTGTATTTAATATATTTACAGTATAATATAGGGTTTGCCTTCAACTTAAGTGCTAATATTATCTAGCTGTTTATTAGCTGGTATTTCCAGGAAACTGGTTTGTTGTTAGCTTGGTTTATTAGCTGCTTTCTCAAAAGGTGGATTATCTATCATTACTAACGTTTATTTTTTTATTATTATGATATTATTAGTGTTTTAATTATAGATGCCCATGTACTGGATATTATGTTGTGTTGCTTTAAGTTTTTTGTTTTAAAAACTAGGAAAGATTTTTATAAAGAATTAAGTATATGTATCATGTATTTTAGAGTTATTGTTGACTAAGTATATATTTTTAATTTAATGCATTTATACCCCCCCCCCACACACACACACACAATTAAAAAAAATTTCAGAAATATATTTTTTTGCTCCAGCTAATTGTAGTTGTTATAGTAAAACAAATCACCTAATATAAGTAAGATGATATCTGTTATGGTGAATGGAACATGTAGAATGGAATGTGGTTTTTCTAAATTTCAATCAATATGTGGTCAAAAACATGCATAGACACGCATACATTATTAATTCACTGGTGCTGAAACATCCTGAAATTTGCCCATGCTCAAGACTTTAACATCCTGTAAGTTATGATTATTCATCGCTACAAAAACAGGGTGTGTTTGATAGAACTTATTGGATTGACCTACACACAGTACAATACGAACGACCAAGGAGCTCAGTGCAGATCTGAGAAAAAGGATGGTTGATTTACACCCATCTTGTGTAAGAATATATTTAATGTGATGTAAGTCGATCTGGATAAGAGCATCTGCCAAATGCTTAAGCGTAAATGTAAATGGTTCTTGGAGACGTTTACAAACAGCTCCCGATTCCAAGGTCAGTTCAAGCAAGACAGCCAGGAGCAACCCAGTAACCAACAAGACACAATCCTGGCATCATGAACTGGAAGCTGGTGTCCCTATCTACAGTCAAGCCAGTTTTACTTCAATGTGGACTGAAAGGTTGCCGTCTAGGAAGAAAGCTACTGTTCCAATAAAGTTTCCAGCTGACCACACGGACAGAGAAAAAGCCTTTTGACCAGAGGTTTGTTTGGAGAAGTAGAGGTGAACCGTTCAACCCCAAGAACACTACTTACATGGTGGTGGTAGCATCATGCTATGGGGTTGTTTTGCTGCTAGTGGATGGAATAATAATAATAATAATGAAGAAGAAGAATTTTTTTTTTTTTTCAATTAAGCAACAAATTTAATTAAATACTAAAATTGTCCTACCAGAATTCTGCCCGTAGCTTGTTGATGGTGAACAAACCGCATCAGCTAAATTCAGTAATATTTTTTCAGCAGACATCATCATATTACACTAAATATATGAACACTAAATACAAATCTGTTCTCTGGATGCGGTCTAGGTTTGCAGAATATTCTTCGAAGTCGAACATGTCCGATACATTTCTATAATAATGGCAATCTATGTAAGCATGGGAAAAACGTCAACCTTTTTGTCACCCAAGCTTTTTATTTTTTTGCTGTCAGTACCACATCTGACAAACCCCTTGCTTTAAAATAGCCATCTCTGTTGGCGCTGTCCCATACGTTCACAGGTTCGGGTCAGTCTTAAGAATGTTGTCGTTTTTGTGTACAGGAAATCTCTTTCTCTAGACAATTTTATCGTCTCTTTTTTTCGATTTTCATCAACGTCTGAAGGGGTGTATTTACATTTATCATTGCATCCTGATATTCTTATCTGTTTCTTTTTAATTCAAAATCAAAACGCAAGCCAATCTCACGTGAATCTGAAATGATCGACCCGATGCCCTGGAAGCTCCGCCCACTTTTCCCGCCCACTTTTCTTATATTAATCTCATCACTCTTGGTTCTCTTTTTTTTTTTTTTTTTTTTTTTTTTATAAATTTTTTTTTCTCTCCTTTTCCTACTACGTTATTGCTCTCCTTATTAACACCTCAGTACGACTTCACCTTGGCAAAGTTCTTTTTAGAGGAAATTAATGTTTTGTTTTGAATTTAAACATTTCAACCACACAGTCGCATCCTCTTCCTGCACTCTTATTTTCTCACATGCAATAACGCAGCACCGAGCTGGGTCTCGCCACCTTTTGCGTCCTTTCTCAGAAACGGTTGCGGTGACTTCTGGGAAAAGGCGAACACATCATACGACACGCTTATAATTTCATCTCAGGTGTAAATAACTGTTCACACGTTCGTGCCAGTAGAGGAGCGTGGGGGGGGTGGTTTGACGTAGTAACGTGTGTAGATGCTTGTTTTTTTGGATTGTTTTATAAATTGTAACGCTTTGTTTGTAAAATCACCGATGGTGTTTGCAGTGTTCGTGGTAAAGGATTCTGTTCGAACCTGCCATGTCAACGGTTTTGATTGTCTTTCTAACACAGCAGGTTTATGGCTTAAAATCTGCTGATGTTGCATCTAATCACTCCTTTTGGTTTCTTTCCGTGTGTGTGTGTGTGTGTGTGTGTGTGTAGGAACTGACCGATCTGGGTCGGGATCCTCCAGCACAGTGTTCTGCAGGTCCGGTTGGTGATGACCGTGAGTTCCACTTTAACTTACCCTTTAACAGCTCATAAATACAGCAGACGTGAGAAAGTTGTCAAACATCTGGAAATGACGGACTTAAGCATGCTGCTGTCACTTTGTAAAATCTCAAATATTTTGTCTTTGTGTGTGTTTTACAGTGTTTCATTGGCAAGCCACAATTATGGGACCTGTAAGTGTGCAAATCACCCACCTCTTTTTTTTTTTTTTATTATTTATTTATTTATTTTAATGCAAAGTCATATATAATAAGACGCATATAAATGATTGTGTGTGTGTTTGGCAGAATGACAGTCCATACCAGGGTGGCGTGTTTTTCTTGACTATTCATTTCCCTACAGATTACCCATTCAAACCGCCTAAGGTATGTACGTCCTCAAACTCTGCGTCTTACATCCTGTTATTTACATTCAAACATCTACCAGCACATTTCGAACACCAGTCTCTGTAAGTTTCGTGTGTGAGTGGCACCGACTCCAGACGTCCACCACGTTCAGGCTAAAAACCCGACGGGTTTCTGACGTCTCGTATTAAATAATACACTGAACAATCAAAGAATCACTCGGGCCTTGTTTATTCACCTTCTAGTGAAAGTGTGTTACCTGTATAAAAACAAACTCTTATTAAAAAAACTTTTATTAAAATGTCAGAAAAGGCTGACTTTCTTTCTTATTTGTAAGCGAACATTGATCACCGTTGAAGTGCGAATGTGTGTTTCCCGGACGCGGCTCGTTTGCATGCAGTGACACCATCGTTTGCATGCAGACGCCGTTCCATCCTAAGCGCAAATTCCCCCGTCGGACTTGCATCATTTCAGACGAATATTCAGGTCCAGGTTTTGTTAGCAATATGATGGATGAGTGTTGTGATGAGTTTTTTTTTTTTTTTTTTTTTTGGTCAAACAGTGAACTGTATAAAAAAAAAAGTGTTTTAAGATTTAACAAACGCATGTCTGTACGTCATTTGCAACAAATAAATACGTTTTTAATTTTCCAATTTAAGTGTCTAAATTATGGCCAGTTATTATGGAAGTTATGGCCAGTTTGTACAGGTTACATTGTAAATCATACTGAAAATGTACCAAATCGTGAGTTCAAAACTGAGGTGTGTACCGAACCGTTTACATCGGCCCGTTTCTTAAAATTATTATTTTTTGGTCTTAATATATGGGTTTATCTCTGCTTTTTTATTTACTGTATTTATTTATTTGTGTATTTCTCCCCCTTGCGTTTATCCTTATCTCAGTCACCGCCTCCTTTACGACAGGGGGTGTGAAGGCTATCTCACGCTTCCTATGAGACCAAATATTTTTCTGACCTGCTGCTCAGGCACCTTTAGGGGGCGACCTAACACAAGAGAAGAAAACACTTACTAGATATGGTGTACCTTTGTCCTTTTTATTCATAAATGAACATGCTCGAACATTAATTTTGAAGGGATTTTTTTTAACGCCTTGTTTTACCAAGTAATACTAAATTTCTTTCATAATTGCGTTCCACATAATTTTGTTGGCGTAAGGAGTGATAAACAAGGCCCGTTGTTTTTGAGGAAAGGTACAGGCTTATGCGCAGAAAGCATTCATGGAAATGTTTTTTTTAATTTTATTACTTTTTTAATTAAATGTAATTAAATTTTATTTATATGTAGCAGTTTTAACAATGGTGATTGTCACGAAGTAGCTTTACATAATCAAAAGAAAAATTAGGGAAAATTGTAATGTTGTGGGGAAAATGTGTATAAATCAATACTTATGACAGAGTCTATGCTTTCTCTATAGATTTTTATTTTTTTTTTTGCTCTTGTCTGTTAAAAATGAGATTATTGTATTAAAAATGCAGGCAGGGTGTCTAGACAGATACCAAACAGCTGTGCTTTGCACTTTCATTTTGTGATTTCTAGTCTAGCGGTGAACCTCCCATCACTACCCAACCTCTAAAACCAGACTAGCGGTCTCCGTCAGGAAGGAAGTAGTTTGCCAGCTGTCTATTCTTATGGCAGTTTGTCAGCATCCGAAACGAATCATAGCACTGCTGGATTTTACTCTCTGCTCGATCACAGAAGGAGGATTCGCAGCGTTGTGTTCTGTGTTTTTGTTTCCACCTGAATAGAAGGTCACGTTTATCTCCTTGTCGTTCCCTGTTCACCACAGGTTGCATTCACCACAAGAATTTATCACCCAAATATTAACAGTAACGGCAGCATCTGTTTGGATATTCTAAGATCGCAGTGGTCACCAGCGTTAACTATTTCAAAAGGTGAGCAGCGTTTTTCATCCAACACATCTTTGTTGTGTCTGTAACCGTTTGTGTGCCTGATCTTGTGTTTCTCTTTCCATCGCAGTTCTGTTGTCCATCTGCTCCCTGTTATGCGACCCGAACCCAGATGACCCGCTAGTCCCTGAGATAGCACGCATATATAAAACAGACAATGAAAAGTAAGTATTGGAGGTATTGAGTGGTGCAGTTTGACCTTGATGATTTGGCAGTATGTGTTTGCTGCAGCGCAGTTTGGCAGGATCTCTGCTAAGCCAGCATGTGGCATTAAACATTCTATTAGCCATCCTGTGTGCGTATGCTTATTCTTCTCCTCCTCTCTCTCTCTCTCTCTCTCTCTCACTTTCTTTCTTGCAGGTACAACAGAATAGCTCGGGAATGGACCCAAAAGTACGCCATGTGATACCTGAACAAACACCGCCCCAACAAATCTGCATTATAGCTGGAAGAACGTTCTACAACTGGCTCTCCTTCGAACATTATCCCCCTCCCTCCTCCTCCTTCCTCTCCCCTTTCAGCAAAACAGCCCCACCCCTCCCTCAGTCTCTCTTAAGAGCGAATATATTTTTTCCCCCCACTTGTTTTGTGCCCCTTATCAGATTCCCACGTGCTGCGAACACGTCACTTTTTATTCCCCATTAAAAAAAAAAAAAGAAAAGAAACATCCGGGCTGAACTCTGAAGCATGTGTCGAGGACTCCAGGCAGCCACAGGTTTAAAGAAAGCAAATAAAGAGCGCTTTTATTATCTTACACCGCCACACATGCACAAGGAGGTGCTATTGAGAAGAATAAAGACATAACTCCATTTAAAGTAAATTAAAAAAAATCTTCATGAGCAGTCTGTTGCGCTGGCCTTCACGTTTTTACAAGCTTTTCCGATAGCGATTACGGTCTGTGAAATACGAGTATATACTTAGTCCAGATACAGTTAAGATCTGAATATGAAACCTACTTCCTGCATGTTAACTGCGATCCGGCGGGCCGCTGAAAAAACGCCGCCAGTGTTAAACACTCGTTTCCACCTGTTCGAGGAGTCCGAGGACTTGATTTTGTTACTCCTGTCTTTTTGATTTTGTCATTTTTAGATGGAGCTGTTAGTTCATCTCTCTTCCAACTACACTGTTTCCGCTTGTTGCACTGATTCGAAGCTCTCGATGGACGACCGGTCAACTAATAGCTCTACTAGCTGTCCATTTTTATTTTTATTTTTTTTGGTTTCTCAATAAAGTTGGTCAAATGTATATCATCTGTTATCTGGTGTGTGTTGCATGTCTTACATTTTAGAGAAATAATCACTAGTGTCAAAGCAGGACTTTTATTGTGCAGAATAACAACATAATTCTGAGAGTAAAGACTTTCTCTATATAATGCCCTGCTACACTAATGCACTCATCCCAGTGTTTCAGTAGTGCTTGGATACCATCAAGGTAGAGTGTTTTCTCAGTACTCTAAATGAGGTCAGGGGTGTCCGGGGGATGAGGCAATAACCCCCAGCCGAGTTCCTTTAATATGCAAGTGGTTTCGGTGAATGATTGTGTGTACAGTTCCCACAGACAAATGCGTCTCTTCCGCAAGTTGGCATGGTTGAAATTTCATCACAATCACAAGTTTCACTTGAACGCCCTTCATACGTTCTGTGTTAAAGCATATGAGATATAAAAATATCACTAATACATAAGATTCCCCCCAGATCAGCATAATACTGTTCAATCATCTGTAGGTCAGGAGTTACTTAAAAACCCTTTAGGACTGACACACTTTGATGTTCTTGTAAGAATACACAGCGGTGCTGTGATGTTCTTTTGAACACTTTACCCACCTCCAAAATGCCTTGATGTGTTTTATAAAATGTATTCACTCCAGCAATTTAATAATGGTTGCAATTTTTACACCTTAAAGAAGAGCACTTTGTACATTTTATCTGCTTAGAGATTTAGAGATTCTTGTAAAGTAAAAAAAAAAAAAAAGTGTCCCTTGATGTGTAACTCCTCTATCCTCAACTCCTGTGAGGACTAAGGAAACTATTTTTTCATTAAAGCACTGATTGCTTTGAGGTCACCACGGGAGACGTCACACCACTGCATCAGTGATTATTTTCTGTCGTGGGAAAGTCAGGACCTTTTTTGGTTTCTCCTTAACATAAGTTTTTTTTGTTGTTGTTTTTGTCAAAAGTTTAATAGATGATGGTCAGTTTTGACTACATTTAAAGAGAAAAAAAGTATTTCTTCAATAATGTTTTTTTTTTTAATAAAAAAAATTGCCAAATTGCTGTGGTGTAAGGAGAATCAACCACTTCATGACAATGCAGCGTGAGATCTTATAGAGGTTTAGACAAATTGAGATAGACGTTTATGGCCAATGAACAAATAAGGGATATAAAATTATATAATAGTATATACTGTATAACAACATTACTACTATATCTACTTTTGTTACCTAATTTAAGGTAAAGCATGGCCATATCCTAAGGTCCCCTATTTTACTCCGTGAATCATGTTCTCCGTGAATCAAATAATATCTCTATAATAAAAGTATTACTTATAATAAAAGTAATCATATTATTTCTATGGAGTACTTTACATCAACCGATATGTAATAGCCGATGGTGTCCAGCAGGGGGCGGGCTGAAACAGTGGTCTTGCTTTACGTCACGGGGAATTTCCAGCAAGGAAGTCAACTTTCTATACAAACACACCGACTGTAGCACAAACTGCTTCTCCGTCAAACTATTCCGTGTTTGTCCAGTGACTTTTATCTGTTTTTTTAATTGCTGAAGGCTCTGGGTTTTGTTTTGTGAAGACGTCGGTTTGTGATCTTTAAAGAAGTGAGAAGCTGCGTGTGTGTGTGTGTGTGTGTGAGAGAGAGAGAGAGAGAGACCTGCCTCTCTCAGGCAGAACATGGCGCAGTAAATAGATTCTAAACAGACTTTCAGGAGGCGCAGGATCACAGTTGATGTTCTTGGATTTTGGACTGTTACTCATTAAGGTAAGACGTTTAGAAGCTTTATAAATGTCGCTGTTTTTGCTCTTTATTCCCCCCCCCCCTCTCTCTCTCTCTCTCTTTGTATCTTAAACTCGCAACATTGTTTCATGTTACTTTACTTCCTCCTTCTGACCGCTCAGTGTAGCCTTTTAGCTTTAGCTTCAGCTAACACACATTAGCTTTTGCTAACACTTTCCTGATCTGTCAGTAAGGGGTTTATAATTCACTGAGTTGAGCAGAGACTAACGCGGAGAGTTCAGGTTAACCTTGATGTCCAGGAGGGAAACACACACGGGGCTGTGTCCCAAATCACCATCCAGTGTACAGGACACAGGGGCAGTGTGTACAGCGCACGCGGCGTCTCTCTCTCTCTCTCTCTCTCTCTCCCAGTGTGTGCTGCAGTGTAGTGTAGAGAGTAAAGCTCAGGTAGGGACTTCCGCCGGGTTGGATGGGACCGGGTGTAGGACAGGAGAGGACAGAAAGGGTGAAGGACAGAGAACGTGTAAAATGGGACAGGAGGGAGAGATTGGATGACAGGGCAAGGTGAGTGGAGGGCAGAGAGAGTGTAGGACAGGACAGGAGAGGACATTACATTACCGCATTTGGGGGGTGAGTGTAGAATAGGAGAGGACGCTGGGTGAGTGTAGGACAGGAGAGGACACTGGGTGAGTGTAGGACAGGAGAGGACAGAGGGTGTGTGTAGGAATGGAGAGGACAGAGGGTGTGTGTAGGAATGGAGAGGACAGAGTGCGTGTGGAACAGGAGAGGACAGAGTGCGTGAGGGACAGGGTGAATGTGGGACAGGAGAGGACAGAGGGCATGTGGGACAGGAGAGGACAGAGGGCGTGTGTAGGACAGGAGAGGACAGAGGGCGTGTGTAGGACAGGAGAGGACGCTGGGTGAGTGTAGGACAGGAGAGGACAGAGGGCGTGTGTAGGACAGGAGAGGACAGAGGGCGTGTGGAACAGGAGAGGACAGAGTCCGTGAGGGACAGGGTGAATGTGGGACAGGAGAGGACAGAGGGCATGTGGGACGGGAGAGGCCAGAGGGCGTGTAGGACAGGAGAGGACGCTGGGTGAGTGTAGGACAGGAGAGGCCAGAGGGCGTGTGCAGGACAGGAGAGGCCAGAGGGCGTGTGCAGGACAGAAGAGGCCAGAGGGCGTGTGCAGGACAGAAGAGGACAGAGGGCGTGTGTAGGCCTGGAGAGGACAGAGGGTGTGTGTAGGCCTGGAGAGGACAGAGTGCGTGAGGGACAGGGTGAATGTAGGACAGGAGAGCACAGAGGGCGTGTGGGACAGGGTGAATGTGGGACAGGAGAGGACAGAGGGCGTGTGGGACAGGAGAGGACAGAGGGCATGTGGGACAGGAGAGGGCATGTGGGACAGGAGAGGACAGAGGGCGTGTGGGACAGGGTGAATGTGGGACAGGAGAGGACACTGAGAGAGTGGAGGACAGGAGAGGACAGGACAGAGAGAGTGGATGACAGGGCAGAGTGAACAGTTCTGTCCTGTTCTCCACTCTCTCTATACTGTCCTACACTTTCTGTCCTTTCCGCCTACACTCGCCCTGTCCTGTCCTACATTCTCTCTGTTCTCTCCTGTCCTACTATCACCCTGTCCTGTCTTACACTCTCTCTGTCCTGTCCTTCACTCTCCTCTCCTGTTCTCCCCTCTCTCTCTCTGTCCTCTTTTGTCCTGTCCTACACACTCTATCCTGTTCTACACTCTTTGTCTCGTACTACACTCTGTGTGTCCAGTCCTGTGCTCTTCTGTCCAGTCCTGTCCTACGCTCTCCTATCCTGTCCTACGCTCTTTCTGTCCTATCGTATACTTTCCTACTTTCTCCTTTCCTGGTTTCCTGGTTTACATTCTGTCTTTCGTGTCCTATGTTATTCTCTCCTACCCTACATGCCCCTTTTCTGTCTTACATTCTCTCTGTCCTATCTTACTCTCTCCTCACATGTCCTACGTTCTCTTGCTCTGCCCTGCCCGACACCCTCCTGATTCCCACATTGCTCAGTGCTATCCTGGGCGTTACAAATCATGCATAATCCAATATTTTTCATACCCTGCACTATATGGCCAAAAGTATGTGCACCTCTGACCATCACACCCATGTGCACTTTCCCCCTCAGTCGAAAACAGTTTTTTGGCTCATTTTGTAATCTATAGCCGACGGTTTTTTTTTTTGTTTGTTTTTGTCTTTTCAGGAACCATGACAGAAGAGGACGCGTTTCTTCCGGTGCAGGAGGTGGGTATTTTGAAGATTTCTTATTTATGTATATCCTCGCCTTACTGCATAACATAGGCCAGTCCTGATAATCAGATGTATATGACTTTTCTTTGTCTATCTTTTTTGAAGAACCATATTTAAGGACGTAGTCCAGAAGCAAAGTGTAAACTGTGATTAAAAATCAAATCGTATTAAAATGCCCATAATATTTTGACACCAATTGTGCAGCTTTTAAAAAACTCGTTATGCTCACTATGCACGAATCCTCCAGAAGCTTCTGATCTGTGCAGCACTTAAACAACCCGATGGTGTGATTAATATTCTCATCACACAGGAAGCGTCTCTTAGAAAGCTGCAGAGTTGTGTGTTTTCCTGTATTCTGCGGTCGGTGTTGCTTTCCTTCAGCGTGAGATCGAGCGCGAGTCGAAGCTCCAGATCCCGCGGCACAGAAGCTCTCTCACTTTTTGTTTTTTTTACGACTCAGTGAGCTGGGTGTCGCGGGCTGGTTGTCGAAACGTCGCTTAATCAGAATTATTTCAATAGTTCTGTCATGCACAGTCTCAAAAATGTGTGTTTAAGTAGTCTAGTGGTCAGAAGTAGTCAGTTCAACAATAAGTTGGGTCAAAGGTTGCATCTTGTTAGGAGTTCATATCTAAGTAAAAATAAAAAGTTATGCTGGCTAATGTTTTAGGAATAATGCAAGCTAAATAAATAATCCATTTGTGACTACAGATTAATATTAGAATTAGATCAATCTGAAAAAGGATTTTTGAAAACTAAAAGAAATATGTAGCTCCTGATATGTAGAATAAAAAATAATAAAAAGATAATAACTAAATAACTTTAATAAATAAACATTATTAAACTTTTTATTTTAATAATACAAGATCAACACATTTATCGGGAAATTTTAATGCGTTTTGTAACTAAAATGTATATATGTTGTAATAAATGTGTAATAAATTTAATAATAATAATAGTAATAAAAATGTTAACTAGTAACTAAATAGTAACTGGATGTGCTCACGGCTGCGTTTGCATGGAATTGCAGCGCCGTTGAGTTACCGTGAAGTGCGCGGAATGAAGGTGTGAGATCGCGTTTATTGAGTAGATTTCAATTGCACAGTCATAAGCGCGTATTAAACAATGTACAATTATATAAGGGTCGTTTTCCATTTAAATTTCAAATTAGCATATCTTCTCTTCCCGTGGGCCGATTGCGATGAAACAAAACCTATATGTTACCTCAAGCTCGGCCAAATACACCTGCGTGAAAACCCCATCAAAGTTCGTTCAGCAGTTTATACGTGATGCTGCATAAACAAATTCAGACAGACAAAAATTTTAAAAATCATCTTGATGTATTCTATTACTTGTCTTGCGTCTCCCAAAATAACTTTTTCGCAAATATTTACAGGCATGCCAACGTTACAGTTTTATTATATGTAATAGATGATAATAATAATAATAATAATCACCAAAAATATAATAACAATTTAGCAAAGTTCTTAATATGAAAATAGAAAAACAAAATTCGTTTTAACGTTATTGTGTCTTTTATTTTAATTCATTTTTATTTTTAGAATTAGATGAAAGTTTTGACATTTATAATAAATACTGATAGCAGATTTTCCTGAATGTTTGTATCCTGTATATTTTTACTCCATTAACAAAATAATAGCTGATTAGATATAGATTAAAATCCAATTTTTATTTTGGCAGTCGGATGATTAATTTTTTACAAATTTTTTTTTTTGGATTTTTCTCGTAAACCTGGGCAGAGCTAGATATTATAATGTTTTGGTGTGACTGACCGGGTTTGTTCTGTTTTCTCTGTGCAGTACTTTGACTTTGATCCAGCATGGATTCCGATGGACCCGGGTTTTGCTGCTGTGCCACACCCAAACCCACATCGTATAGGTATGAGCGTAATCATTAGATACTCTGGCACGAGGGTTGCATTATTATTATTATTAGTAGTAGTAGTAGTAGTGGTAGTTTAAGTACTTTTTCCAGAGACCCACGAAGTGCATCGTACCAGTAATGTGCTTGTGCAATTTAAGCGTTGAATCTTGCTCTTACACTTTAAGTCCAGCAACGGGGCAGATTTACACCTCATGCAGTACAGCTACATAGATAGCACAGGACTGATTACTCAAATTTCTACAAATAAAGTGTGTAGGAAGTGTGTGTCATCGCATGTAGGTATGCACAGTTAGCAGGGAGGTGTTTCGAAGCCGAGCCTTAATTGTCTCACTTTGGACGTTTAGTTCACCCAATGGGTTCTGTCATCGCTAATCACCGCAATATCGACCGTATTTGCCATATTTCCTAATGCCCTCGTACACTCTTTAGAGAGGGTGTGATGTAAATGTACAGCTGCTCCTTGCTTCAGATTAAATGATTTTCAAGTACATCCCTTGCTCCAGATTAACTAATCATGAATAACTTCCCTCCTCTAGTCTAAATGAATCCAAATGACTCCTCTTCTCCAGATTAAATGTGTCCAATTGACTCCCCTGCTTTAGGTTTACTTCTGATTAAATGAATCACCACCGACTCCCCTTCTCAAGATGAAATAAATCCTGACTGACTGCCGTGCTTCAGATTAAATGAATCCAAATTATTCCCCTTCAGATTAAATGAATCCAGAATAACTCCCTAGCTAAAGTAGTACATAGTTAATTATCAATATTATATTAGACATTGGGGAAGGATGCTCCTTGATAAAGCTGCTTTAGTGAAAAAAGTATTATTTGTTCTGAACACAAATCAACAAACATGAACACGAATGAATAAATATGAAGGCTTATTCGCATATCTTTATGCAAAAACTAGACATTGGAGCCCACTTACTCATAGGCCAGAGGGGGCGAGAAGCCCATGGGTGTCACGCCTCAGACAGGTGACTCACATACCACCTGCCATATCTGGGTTAAAGTATAAAGATAAATGTTGATTAAATGCCACACCATTGAACTACATTACCCGTTCGGGTTACTGTTATTAGTACGAAATTAGAAAGCGATCGATACGTCGCCTTCACGCGTGAGCGATCTTCTGTAGAACGTTCAAAAAATATGAACCTCCTGTGTATAATATATCCGTCCTGCTCCTGTATATAATATTTTCTATGCTTGTGGTTGATGATCTGGATTTCAAATCCGGATTTATTCTGCAGATACATCATTATTTTACCACCACAGCACTTTTGAAAGAAATAAAGAAGCAGAGAATTATGTGCCCGGTTATTACTTTGTACTTATTGTTTGTAATAACGTTCTGCTTATTACGAGTGTTGTAATATGATTTAATTTAAGCTTAATCAGCAGTTACTCAATATTTACCCTGGCAGCTTTTCTTTTAATGAACACACACCGGAGCTGATGAACACACGTGCGATGTTGTGTCCCGGACGCAGCACTGATGTTTACACAAGTTAATAGTTTTGTTGAAGCTTAGCAATGAATAATTAATTTATTCTCGTTAAAGTGGTAAACACTTATTATTATACAGCATATATAACATTCGTTAATGAAGTTTTCAGATAAATAAGAAATAGAACACTTCGCATCATGCTGGAAAAGGATGTTAATCACCGCGGTCTAGTGCAATAGGAGCAGAGTTAACAGGAATAAGTTTGTTTTCTACAGAACTTGTTCAAACCATTCAGCTACCACGGCTGGCATGAATTACCTCTGGCATAACTCAACCGCTCGTCTGTGAGCCGCACCATAAACGTAGGTTTCGTTCTGGTTAAGGTTTGGTTATTTCCATCTTACACGGCAATGTGTCTTTTGTTTCCAGGGAGAGTGAAATGTGTGATTTCACTTTCATGTTCTAATGCATAGATAACGCAAGTGATTGCTGGACAGATTTTTTTTATTATTTACATTAGTTACAATACAAACAGAGTAAAAATTATTTATTTATTTTCGTAAAACTCGAAACCTTGGCAAAATAACAGTTTCTGTACATAACAATAGGCATGTTGGATTTTTTTTTTTTATTATTATTTGTTGTGTTTAGAGAAACAAGGCCAAAGTTGTTGAGCTGTGAATCAAAGGTAGACACCTGATTTGATTTGTGTCTATTTCTGAGGATTGCAATGTTTTTTTTGTTTTTTGTTTTTTTTCTCAAAAAGTTAAAAATTTAATATTGAACTCTAGGGTAAATTATGTTCTTGTTTGTTTAAATGTTATGTCTCTTTACAAAGTTTTCCCAATACACTTCTGCTTAATACTCCAGTCCAGTAGGTGGCAGTAATCCACCAACTGCATGTAAACAAAAGTAGAAAAAGAAGAGCAAATTTCACTAAATGAGAGTTTTTTTTTTTTTTTTTTTTACCAAAGAATTTGTTGATTGTAGACTTTTTAATAACTCTTTAACAATTTTAAAAATCCTCAATTGTTCTTAATTAAAGCAAACTTAAAAGATTGGCCGAATTACAAATTTAATGCAATCGCACAGTTCTATTAAAAACATAATGTAACCAACAGTAAAACAACAGACTCAGAAGGTTAACAATCAAATCTGTGATTAGTTATTTCTGAAAAAAAAAAAAAAACTAAAATTTAATTCGATATGAAATCCTGCTACTAAAATGTTCCTGTTAGCTACGTAAGAATAGTAGTTAACTAGCTAAATTAGCATGCACCTTTGCTATATTTGGTCATGCTATAATTGAACTGAAAGATCAAGAAGTTATCTGTCAGAAATAATCACAAAAAAACATATTGGCTGTGTTTTAAAAAAAGTTACATACCTCATTACCATTCAAGCATGAAGAAGGTTTCATGTTTCGGTTCAAGAATAAATAATAAAACACAAACCGCATGACTAAAAATAAATCCACGAGGCCTTCTATCCTCGGAACAGACTTAATATTTATTCCCAGAGCTCAATAGGTCATGCTTAATTACAGAGATAATACAATGAAGGGAAAGATGTCAGAAGAAAGGTTTGCCACAAATATAACGGGATTCTGATTTCTTGATTTATTTAATAAAAAATAAATGTAGTAAAGACAGTTATCTCTGTCTTCTGATCGGAGCTCGTTGGAGCTACTGTGCTACAGTGACATGTTTTGATGCTGAAACTGATTTATGAAGACTTTACACACCGGAAACCTCTTATACACTCATCACGGACTTTGTCCTCGTCCACCTGGCTCTCGGTAATGGCTGTGCGCTAACACCTGCCCTGACTTACCCGAGAAGCTTCTGTGAAGCTTTTATCACTGTAATGTTGCTCTAAGAAGCACTTTATGCAATCATAGAGATCAGAATAGCTGATTCTACCTCTGTGTTAGATTAGGACAGACCTGAAAGTGTGCTCTGTGAGTTAGTTGATGGCTGTTGAATTCTGGATTCTGATTGGGTGGAAGATGTTGATTCATTTTGTGTATGCGCAGCTCTATCATTTATTTATTTTTTTAAAGGAATTTCTGATCACAGGTTTCTGTTAATCGAAGATTTTGGAGGCATTTGTTTAACATTTATAGAAGGAGTTTCGAGTACCAAGGTTTCCGACGTGGGAAAGTTTTCCAGACAGAGAAGTTTGCGGTTTCATAGTAACAGTCCATTGTTTGTTTTTGCATTATGCTGTGTTTGCATCGCATTATGCAAGAGTGAGTATCTTCAATGTAGCGTGTAACTTACACAGTTAGATGTTATATGCATCTACACGCGCACACACACGCGCACACACACAATGTGAAGACTGGAGGAAACGCAAGGCTGCTTCTGTTTTCTCGCCGATCCTTTCACTTCTCTGTTTGACGTGAGAGACGGTTACTGACACCCAACCACGCCTGGTGTACACCGTTCAGAGCGCGCATTAAAGCTACACGCTGACACGAATTCAGCCCTGACAACTTGAACTCATCAAGGCGGACTCTTCCCACGTAGAGGCCAGAATGTCATCGTCGCACGAGTCGAGCGGCGGAAGTTCTCCTGTGACCTCTTCTTTGTTTTGAACATATAACCTCAGTTGTGTCATCGTCATGACGGGAAGCGTGTGGACGCAGCGAAGCTCGATCGGCGCAGGTAGAACGCCTGAGTGTAGAGGATGTGGTCAGAAACGAGTCACTGTTCAACACAGGAAGAGGAGGCCGAGGCTTATACAGCTACATGAACACACATTAGCAGTGGAAGCGGCAGTGTTGACAGACAAAAGCGCAGGCTAGGTCATGAACAACATTTTCCTTTTTTATTTTTTAATCAGCCATAGATTAGATTATGTAGCAATCACGAACCATCTTAAGTAAGCATGAACCAAGATTAGCCCTGTCCACTTAACATCTAAATACAGATTACAAGACTTGTCTTATTTAATATAACCTTTCAAACTCAAACAATTCCGTACAGGATGGAGTTGCAGGACGACCCGAAAGCAGCAGGGACAAGAGTTACAATAGAGAGAAAAATAAACAAATGAAGAATGAGTGCAATCATGTTCTCAGCTAAAAAGAAGGACCAAGATGTCTGTCTAGACAAATCAGAACAATATATAGTACTCTGGTCTGAGGCAACAACGGCAGAACTAATTCGTGAATGGAGTCCCAGTGAAAGGTCACGGAGGAGCCTCATAACCCTGGGGAATTGACGCTGATGTGACAGAGGCTGAATGGACCAGAAATCGAACCAGGATGCTACAGAATGTGAATTACATAAGTAGACAAAAATATGTACTTGAGTAAAAGTAGAGATTCCTTGGGGCAAATATTGCACGAATAAAAGTTCTTTATTTACTTGTGTACCTGAGTAAAGGTACGGAAGTACCGTCAGATTTACTTTAGTATCAAATATGTGCAGGAATGAATGTGCTGTTTTCACCACTGGCTGCAACCGACTCAACTTCTGATTTCAAACACCTGCTACATTATTAGGCCTGTCTCCAAAGGGAAGGCAAGTCAAGCAGTTGTTGCCAGTGGTCAGCAGGGGGCAACATTCTTTTTCAAGATTCAAGATTCAAAGAACTTTATTAATCCCAGAGGGAAATTGCTTATGCTCGGTTACAGGTGCTCACAGTT
>JAQMYG010000008.1:24240759-24251373 GCA_030014215.1 Clariallabes teugelsi | reverse complement strand
AGAGGACAGGGTTAGATGGAGGCAGATGATTCGCTGTGGCGACCCCTGAAAGGGAACAGCCGAAAGACAAAGAAGAAAGAATTACTATAATTTCTAGAATTCTCAATTCTTGTTGATTTAACTAATTTGAAGATCATTCTCTTAATGGTATTAGAAGTACGAAGGGTGTGCTTCATTTGTCCTGCCTTGTCCAGGGGTATAAAAAAAAAAAAGACTAATTTTAAATACATAAAAATATTCTGACTTGTACATCTACAAAACCGCATTGCTACTTTTGACATTGTCATGTCGGTGTTGCGTGACCACCATTTTGTCTGCATTCTGTCTCAAAATTCTATCAATTTCTCAACAGTTCATCTGTTTGTTTGTTTGTTTGTTTTTTTGTTTCACAGAAGCCCCGAACGCTTCGAACTTGAAGATCGTGCGGATGGATCGCACTGCGGGGTGTGTGACGGGTGGGGAAGAAGTCTACCTGCTCTGTGACAAAGTTCAGAAAGGTGAGGCAGCCCAGTCACTCCGGGTCAGGTTCTGTAATTGTATTCACCGCATGGAGGAAGTCCATCTGATTTACTCTCTGAGGGGGAATTCCCCTCCTGGCATGCAAATGAGACCAGGAGGAAAGTTTACGTCTCGCGTACTCTCTTTATTCATTTCTCATGGATCCCTTTTTTTTTTTTTCTTTCAGTTCCTAGTCATAATGCAGCTGTATTTCTCATTTGTTTCTCTCTTATTGTCTTCCTCTTAGTGTCCTTTGTTTGTTTGTTTGTTTTTTCTCTTCCAGAGACTCTCTCTCTCTCTCTCTCTCACTCTCTCACTCTCACACATAAACATACACATACTGTCTCTCTCGGGTTATAGGCCGCCATCCCTTTTTCCTGTCCGTCATGCTTTGTATGCTTTTGTATCACTCACGCCTTCAATCAGCATCGATCTGCGCACATTTTATTTTCCCGTGCAGGAAATAAATTAGAAAGATCCCTAAATTAGCATGTGCATGCTTGTGCGTGTCGTCAGCTGTACGAGGAAGTAATGCCCTGTTCCTGATGAGCCGGCTCAGGTCTTATGTCATGTTGTTGTTGTTGTTGTTGTTGTTGCCAGATGACATCCAGGTGCGCTTTTATGAAGATGACGAGACGGGAATCGTATGGGAGGCATTTGGGGATTTCTCTCCCACCGACGTGCACAGACAGGTGAGTCACGCGCCGCAAACGCTAAAGAGACTAACACACTAAGATGTGAAAAGTTCACCGTCTCGGATCGGCATGATGTCACGGTGTCTGATTAAATGTTTTAAATCTGTGATTAATCTACTCATCAATAAGTAATAAATAACACACAATCTTCTCCCGCCCAGTTCGCCATCGTCTTCAAGACGCCGAAGTACCGCGACCAGAACCTCCAGAAGCCCATCTCGGTGTTCGTGCAGCTCAAGAGGAAGTCAGACAGCGAGACGAGCGAGCCCAAACCCTTCACTTATCACCCACAGATCATAGGTACGGAAGCGCTGCTTCACCTGTTACCCACTCGTCACCTTTCACCCACAGATCACAGACGCTCAGTTTTTCCGACGAACTGAACAGAACAGAAGTCACCGAGACCTGCCTCGCGTTCAACGTCCTGTTAGCGCTGCTCTGAGGGATAAACGTCCGCAACTCCGCACGGCGACGGTTCATTCACAGCTGTATGATTGTATAGTCTTTAAGTTTTAAGATAAGATTATAGATACAACAGACAGATAAACACACGTTAGGATAAACACTAAAACAAACTTTAGCACAGATGGAAGGAAGAACTCCGCCTACGATCTGGTGTTTTTTTTTAATATCAAATATCTAAAAACCACAAGTGGAAATTTCGTCCTTCTGCACCTTCGCGTGAAAAACCGTGTTGAAGTAGAGCACCAACGCACGATTAACAACCAAATAGGGGTTTTATTTTTCATTTATTCATATATATACTGTACATGCGTATATACAGTATATATTAACTTTTTCATGCATAGTAGAGGTTTTTTTTTTTTTATCGTTTTTTTTTTCTCACTTGTTCTGGATTTCTCTCTCGTCTTTCATTTTCCTTTTGTCATTTTCAATATCTCTCACTTCCTCATCACCATCGCTGTCCGTTATCTCTCTATTCCTTCTTCTCAATATATAAAGTGCGAATAAAATAATAATAAAATAAAACACATCATTCACTTTTTTCGTTTTGTTTGCAACAGATAAGGAAGAAGTGCAGAGGAAGAGACAGAAGACACTGCCCAATTTCCCGGATTACGGCGGGAGTGGAGTAGGGGGCATGTATAGAGGACCAGGTGGCGGGCCTACATCAGGGGGCAGCCACACTGGAGGAAGTAGTGGAGGGGGGACAGGTGGAGGTACGCAGGTTTAAAATGAGTCTGAAAATTTTTGTGAATACAAAAAACAAAACATTAAATATCTCTATTTTTGCGTGAATGTTCTGTATAGGTCATTATTACCAGGGTTATTATAACAACTTCAACTCCGGCTACGGCTTTCCGCCGTCCATGGGTGGAGGAGGAAGCGGCGTTAAACACTGTGAGTTGAGGCGAGATGAAATATTAATCAACCTGATTAGAGTGTCATTATTATTACTGTTTTTGTTGTTCATCATATTTGTGTACCGAAGCCCCGCCCACACTGCTTTGATTGACTCATCAGCGATTTAAAACTATTACATCACAAGCTCAGACCCCTCCCTCCCTCTGACACCCTCAACAGGCAATCACGGTCCGGTGGAAGACACAGACGAAGAGAGCGACAACGATCCGGACGACGATCCGGGGACCGGAGGAGTGTGTGTCCGGCCTGGATCCCTGGTGTCCGACGGGAGGAGTGAAGAGAGTGAGGATCCGGACAAGAATGGAGTGTGTGACTCGGGCAACGCGGGTGAGTTTAAAGAACACATCACTCACACACACACACACACACACACACACTATCCTTTTCAGACTTTTTTACTCTACTCAGTCTAAGGGGATGAACTTGTGTATGTGTGTGTTTCTTGTTTTCCGTTCAGACTGTGTGTTTGAGCCGCAGTTACTCGAGCTAGCACATAGGCACGCCAGCGCTTTGTTCGACTTTGCTGTAAGTGGTGACCTTCGCAGGCTGCTGGTTCCACAACGCCCTCTGATGGCTGCACAAGACGAAAACGGAGACACGTGTGTATCTCATGTCTCCCATATATATACACACATTAATAATTAGTCTGCCAAATGCCTAAATGTAATAATTATTTTACTGTTTGTGTAGTTTGCATATTTATTTGTGAGTGTGTGTGTGTACATTCAGGGGGCTGCACCTGAGCGTGATCCACAGTCAGACAGATGCAGTGAAGAACCTAGCGGAGGTGATAGCGGCGATCCCCGGAGAGGACGTGGTGAACATGAGGAATGATCTGTATCAGGTACTTTACACGCACACACATTGAGGTTTAACTGTCTCTCATCCTGCAGTCGTAGCAATGAAGTGTATGTTTGTGTGCGCGCTTTTATCCCAGACTCCACTGCACCTGGCTGTATTGACCGAACAGAAGGAAGCAGCCCAGGCGTTAATGGAGGCAGGAAGTGACCTCGCTCTGACTGATCGCCATGGCAACACGGCACTTCACTTGGCCGCCAAGCAGAAGGACGGAGAGATGATGCAGGTGCTCATGAAACATCAAGCGGCGCTGGAGTTAAGCAGCACGCACAACACAGCAGGTACACACACACACACACACACATACACTGAGGGGGAAAGAAAACATTATTGTTTTTGCTACATTTACATGATGAGATTTTTGCACATGCAGGTCTGTGTCCTCTACATATCGCCATCTTGGCTAACAGCCTGAGCAGCGTGAGGGCTCTTCTGGAGGCCGGGGCTAACGTGGAGATTCAGGAACGGACATGCGGTCGAACGCCGCTTTACCTCGCTACCGAGCTTGACAACGTCTCGCTCGCCGGATGCCTCCTGCTAGAGGTGCGCGTGTGTAATCGTGTACATGTGCATACATAAACACAGCTGTTCCAAACTAGCCCAGGTCCGATTGACGGAAACACGACTTCCTTATTTGTTTATACCATCTTTGTTTGCATACACTGGCCAGTTATGAAAAATAGCACGAATGAAATATAAGTGAGGGATTGAACACTTTTCCTTTTATTTGGGGAAAATAATCAGAAGATGGTACGATATGATAGGGTGCAATTACTTTTATTACTGTTATCAAGTCATGTTTGTTGCAGTAGCACATTCTGAAGGTTTTCGTTGTTCTTATAACACGTAAATTCTCCAAAGAGTATAATGTCATTAATAAGGAAACAACATTTCATACTTATTATCCACTTAATAATTAATCAATAGTTAAGGTTAAATTTTAGCGTCTGAGAAGAAAGTTATCACTTAGGTTTGAGCAGCTTTGATCGTGTTTTTTTTTTTTTTTAATCTCGAATAATAAATTCACACACAGTCATTAATTAACAGAGTTTACACACACAGTACACCGATACTAAAAAGTCCAGGCCATCAGAGGCAAAACACACAAAAAAAAAATCCTCCGTAAGAACATCAGGAAGAAACCTTAAAGAGGAACTGAGTCATTTTAAAAAGGGGGAACTTTTTCATGTCTGATCGAAAATACACAGTGGATTACAGGGGGAGCGGCGCATGCATGTACGCTGACATGGTGACGATCTATACGCTACTGTTTAGAAGTTTGGAATAAACAACAGCTTTCATGTAAAACCAGCTTCCAAGTTGTTCTAAAATATTCGACCCAGACACCAGACTTTCCTTTCAGATCAAAGAAGCCAGACGATAATGTGTGTTCATAATCAGACACTTGGATGAGAGATTATTTATAAACATAATTAATTAGATCGATGAGATGGTAAAGCTATGTTTTTGATATTTCTGTAATAAATCATCATTAAACCCAACCTTATAAAAAAGGTAGTGTGTGGGCAGGGGGGTGTAAAAACTTTAGTTTAACGATATGGTTTAAATACTGTACGTGTGTATGTGTGCAGGGTGATGCTGAAGTGGACAGTCTGGCGTATAACGGGTCCACGCCGCTTCACATCGCAGCAGGACGGGGCTCTCTTAAACTGAGCGCGCTCCTCATCGCCGCAGGTGTGTACGCGCACGTGTGTGTGTGTGTGTATGTGTGTGCGCGTGCATCCTGTTGTTTAAGCTCGTGACTCGTTGTTTAAGTCTTGCAAAGTCGTAATGTTTTGTCTGTTTATTCCAGGCGCGGATCCTCATAAAGAGAATTTCGAGCCGCTGTTCTTCAGAGACGAGGAGTACTGCAGGGAAGACCGAGACGATGTGGACGAGGGCTACATCCCAGGGACAACCCCACTTGACATGGCAGCTTCTTCGGAGGTCAGTCATGTGACTTCTCCCTGAGTGAAACGGTTTCCTGGAAGCAAACTAAGATTCTTTTTAATTGCATCCAATAAATGGATGGATGGATGAATAAATGAATGGATGGATGTGTAAATATGTGTGAATGAGTGTGGATATAGATATAATACAAGCAAGAAGCAATTATATAGAAATGCATGATTTTTAAAGGGGCAGGGTTAAGCACATTGCTCATGACTGGGGGCCAAAGTCAAGATCGAAAAATATTATTAAATATGCTTGATGGGCGGCCGGTTTGATGTGATTGACCTTTAGAGGGGAAAAAAAAAAAAAGATTAAAAAGAAAATCTTGCCACGCCCTGATCAGAGTACACACTCAGACCATGCTGACAAATACCGCAAATGCCACTAGTGAGTGTGTTGACGCCCTGAGGTAAGATCGATACTCAATTACCTAAGTCTGTGTTTGACATTGTGCTCAGAATGACTACAGCCACCTGCTTTCCCCTTCACTACTAAGGAACTTTGATTAAAAAAAAAAAACATTTTTTAGATTGTTTCAGGAAGATTAAACCTCGAAAAGTTAGTTACCGCCCTCTGCTGTCTGAAAAATAAATTTCAACTTAAATAACTCGAATTGTTTGGAATAACTTTTAACCTGCCATTGACAACTTTTATCTACTCGTGGAAGAGTGGGCGGAGCCTGTTTCAGGGCCTGGAAAAAATGTAACCAGACGTCTGAAACGAATTTGTGATTCATGGCATAGCGTTATTGTGAATTATCCGTCGTTTATGATGTCTGTCTTTATGAACGCAAAGTTATTATTATTATTATTATAGATCTAGGAATGATTAAACACTGCACATCTTTGAATGACGACCAACAAAACACACAATGAATTAAGTGTTTGTTTTTTTTAAGTGTTTTTAATTAATTAAATTTTTTTTGAAGGTGAGGGAAATCCTGAAAGGTAAACCGTACCAGCCCAGCACTGTCGTCATCCCACCACAAGGTATTTAGCAAATATTTTACTCCTAGAATAGATTAATCAGCGTTGTCTGAACAATCAGAATATAATCGTGTTGGCTGTGTGATTGAGAATGTGGTCGACTAAATGCGGGGGCGGTTTTTGTGTGTGTTTAGGTGACATGCAGAGTCTGGGCGCGGAGACGAAGCAGGCGCTGTGCAAATGTCTGGAGGAGTCTCCGGGTGGCTGGGAGAGTCTGGCACACACACTCAGACTGGGCATCCTCACCAACGCCTTCCGCCTCAGCCCACGGCCAGCCTGCACACTTCTGGACAGTTACGAGGTCTCTCTCTCTCTCTCACACACACGCACACACAAACGTTCCTTCTCTCCATACTGTATAGTCACTGTTCTCGCTGTGTGATGTGCAGGTGTCAGGCGGGACGGTGTGCGAGCTCTTAGCAGGTCTGAAGAGTATCGGAAACAGCGGCGCTGTGAGCATCCTGCAGGAGCGCATGGCGTGCGAGGAAAACGATGACGGACATCTGACCACCGGTATGCTTTTTCACCAAACAGACATACAAGAACAAACACATGCTCTCAGTTGACCCTACAAGATTAGTAACCATCACGACCACGACACACCCTGAACATGACTAGTTTTGTGCCACACATACTTACACTCCCAGATGATGTCATACACTTCCTGTTTCAGCAGTAATGCCTTCACCTTGGCTGAAACCCATCAGTTAGTGGCATGTGTCACATTCGGGGTTTCCCTAAACAAGGGGCAGCGACAGCACTCGCTCTCACCGTGGTTTCTGTATGGTCATCGTGCGTGCCCGTGTGTGTGTGTGTGTGTGTGTGTGTGTGATGAAATATTGTAGTTGTAACCCAGAACGGAAGGGGGAGTTCCCCCTCACACTAAAGCAGAACTGAGATCCCGTTTGTGTACGAGAAACAAGTGACACATAGAGCAAGGTTCTGGTTTTGATGGAGTGCCGGTGCTTGAGAGGAAAACAGGGGAATTCTCTCACTTTTTTTTTTTTTTTATCTTGGGCTTATAAGGAAAGTGAAAAATCTTTGACTCACTATGAGGCGTGTTTGTGCTTTTGTAATAAAGTACCAAATTTTCCCGAACCGTGTTTTGTCCAGCAAGTCATATCGTGTACGTTGCTCATTTGTTACTTTGCTATTTTCGTTGACGCATCACTCCAGAGTTTACTGGTCCCCTTAATGAACTCGTAGTGCTACTGCTGTTACCTGGTTATTTTTTTTTTTTAATAGCAGCATGTTTTTCATTGTTCTGTTTTAATTATGATTTAAGATTAGTAGTTTCTGATATTTTATTCCTTTAACTCCTTCCTCTTTTTATTTCTCTTTTTCTCTCTGCCCCTGTAGACGGTGGCGTCTCTGCAGGCCTGCATGGTCTAAAATTATCTCCGTCAGACGACATAGGCGTGTGCGATAGCGGTGTCGAGACATCTTTCCAGTAGTCGAACCTCACCGTGACTGACTCGCTCACCTCCGTCTGGAGCCAAAGTCCCCAACCTTGAGCTACGAGTTCACAATCATCAAAGCCGCTCGGATCTGGGACTCATCTTTGGCCTCTGCAATTGGCTGCTGTCGAGCCACGCCCACACGCAGGACCATTGCCTAGGCAGCGCTTGGGGTGTTGTGATGGCGAGACTCACTCGGTTAAATAATTTCACTTGATTTTTATTTAATAATTTTTTTTTTTTACAGCTCCATATGGTTTTTCTTTTATTAAGACATAATCCGTGACAATCGGGTTTATTTTCTGACAGATATTAAATACCTATTGCCTACGTCAATGTCCAGAAAGTGTACAACTAGCTATATACAACCGTGAAACGTTTTTGTGTGGTATTATTAGCAATCATCAGGAGTTTAATTATTCAGGGTTTATACTTTATTGTTAATGTTCCTTATGTTCCTCAGGAAACGCTGCACTCCATTTAGCTCCGCCTGCTTCATGTAGTCAGGTTCATCCCAAAGTTCTGCATTTTGTTCAAACCTTTTTTTTCTCTTTTTCTTTTCGGTAGCCTTCGGACCAATAGGCGTCTTTAGTAAACTGAAGAAAAACAATGAAAGGACGCTTTGCAAGAATAAAATTACAGCAGCGGTGTGTGTTGAACTTCATTATCTCTTATCATTTTATCTAAGCTTTTCATCTACTCTTGCATTGCACAGGAGTTTATGGGTACTGTCTTGATTTTTTTTTTTTTATGGTTGTTGTTGATTGTGGTGCTACAATTAGAAATGAGTGCGTTTCTATTATTTTTAAGAATTTCATAAGCTGCCATGGTACCAAACGTCCAAATCTAACAAGGAAAACCTCACGATTATCTTCAAACGCAATATTTTAAAGTACACCCAAGACATTTTTGTAGTTGAAAGTTTTCCCCTAACTCGCATGTACGAAAGGCTTATAGCATTCCATATGCTTTGATTCATTCATCATTAGTTAGCGCTTTATCCCGGGTGGGATTGCATTGGATCCGGGGCATGTCCCGGGAAAGGCTGGACGCAAGGCGGGTAGTGCGGTGTCGCAGGTTCGCCTGTTGCTGGAAACTCGGAGGAAACCAAAGAAACCCAGACTGACACAAGGAGAAGAAGCCCTGAGCTGTGAGACAGCAGTGTTAATCATCTCCAGTTTTTTGCAAACCGTGTTCTCTAGATGACTCTGATCTGGATCCCTGTTTACTCCAGCAGATCTACATAACAGTCACCTCCATTTAGCTGACTTGGATCAGCTCCTGCGCACATTCAGTTCATAAATCAGTTTCACAGACGTCTCTGATTCGGATTCGCATTCAGTCAACACATTACAGCAGATTTATCCTGAGTCCATGTGAATCTTTTTGGGATTCACCTGCTTGTTTAATGTGATCTATGCAGAGCCAGTGCGTGATGCTCTTTACACTGTAAGGTTTTAAAGAAACTAGAGAAATGTTTACCAGAGAGTTTTCCCCTCATGTATTTACAGTACATGTTAGTATAATCATATTACAGAAACCAAAAATAACTGTACACAAAAAATCTGTGCTACAATTTATCTTGTGTTCTGAAAATTAGTTTTACTTTACTGCTCTGGATAACTGGATAGATATATGATGTGCATTTATTATTATTATTTTTGTAAGTGGTGTTCTCATTATCTCATCATATTTGCTCCAGACTGCTGTCTTGTTATATAGTGATGGAAACCAAAGCGTTCTTATTGCTTAGCAGTTAAAATGTATTTATACTTGGCTTTCAAATGGGTTTTTATTGATGTACTTTTATAATAAAACTATTAATTACATTTGTGTGTATGCGTGTGTGCCATTATGTCTGCCAATGTTCTAGTGTAGTTAAAGTTGATACATAACATTAAGCACAATTTTTGCTTTAGTGTTTACATGCTAACAAGCTAATAAGAGCCAGTCTGAGGTAAAATCTCGTTTGTTAATTTCTGCCTCAAACTTCAACCAATTCTTTTTTTTTTTTTTTTTTTTTTAAATGTTCATTGGTTTTTTTTATGGTGTTGAATAATTACCCGGAAAGTGTATTTTATTTATAAAGGAAGATTTTTGGTTGACCAACTTAAAAAGCTTGTTAGCTTCTTAGCTCCAGTTCACAATTAAAGAATCTATTGTTTCATGACTGATTTAGCTTAGATTTTTTTTAGGCAAGTGAAACAATTTTTACTTATTTTAAGATTTAAACGTGATAAGTAATAATAATAAATCTTTTAATTACGTGTCAAGGATATTAGATCGAATAGAGCAGATATGTGTAATTACCTTTTCTGTCCACCAGATGGCAGACAAGCTGCATGAATCTTGCATACAGATGTGCTTTAAAAAAAAAAAAAATTCTGCTTGTGATACAAAAACCTTCTTATAGTGGAGAGAAAGAAAAAAAACAACTTTGCTAATATTAAAGGAATGTTATAACCATTAATTAACCAAACATTATATCCATTATATCTCTATAATTATATTTATTATCAACTGCACATACAGTCTGGCACACACATTTTGGAACAAAGATACAGTTTTGACATTTGACCTCTGTACACCACCTCATTTAATTTGAAATGACCACCCAAGTTGTGATCAAAGTCTATGGAACTCCAAAGTGTTCAAAATTAAATAAATAACTATGAATAAATAAGACACATATATGTAATATGAAAATGATATTGTGAAATAATGGAACATATTTTGAAAAAAAGCTTATTATTGTGAAATATATTTACTTATTATTATGAA
>JAQMYG010000008.1:24194217-24206953 GCA_030014215.1 Clariallabes teugelsi | reverse complement strand
TATATACACACACACACACCTAATTCCCCATGTAGTGCCTCATCTAAGTGCTTTTAGAAACTCTGCAGTATTGAAGTACTGTGTGTGTCACCAGGCCCTTTGACCTTTTTACACTGATCTTGGTATCATACGTAGGATTTTGAACATTTCTGATGTTAAAAAAAAAAAAGAAAAGGTAATGGATATCAAAGTTGTTGTGAAAGAATTATGGACCGTATGACCTTTTTTTTTTTTTATTGCCAGGTCTAAACAGCTATAATTTGGGCATTGCTGTGTTTTAAGCACTTTAAAATATTGCTGAATTAAATTGCACATCCTGCCATTCTGTACAGCTATAAAACTTTTAAGGGTTGTATACTGTAAGTTGGAGCTATAAAGTCTGATTCTAAGAATTGCCCCTGTAGAAAAATCTAATTCCCAAGGATATCTTTTCACGATGATGGCATAAGTCTTACGTTGATGCCCAAATGCTCAAGAAATGCTCAAAATCCTATACAGTACCTTTTTTAAGGTACCTTTTTTAAAAGAAAATTTTAAATATGGTCAGTTTAAAAAGGCTAAAGATTTTAAAAGAATTAAAGAATAGTGTTCCTGCCGCTCAAGCTGTTCTGCTGCCTCAGTGGATGTTTGGTATCGTCAAAGAATCGTGCTGTTTTAGATCTTTTTAGAGCTTCTGTGCCTCCACATGACTACACTCGTTCGGTTATGCGCCTGCTCTCGTAACATCTAATGTGATCTAACAATTTTTGTACTGATACAGAATCAAAGGTTAACGTTCTAAGAGCTGTAGTATACAGTAGATGTATATTTTTTGAAGAGAAATGTTGGTTTTAGCTGCCAAGAATATTGCACTGAGCATATTGTTGTACAGTATTCTGTGTCAAATGAATGTCAAATAATTATAAATGTATAGATAGATACATCAGTTGTGTAATACAAGAATACAGAAAAGAAAATATAAATTTTGACTTTTTTGATACAACACTGGCTGATTTTGTCTTTTTTAAAAATGTGTACCTTTGTGTGAAATGCTGTTTAAATTATTGTTTATTTTTCTATTACCTATAACAGTATTGACCCTTTTTATAATTACCTGTGGATGTGGTCCTTTGCTCATTTTGCTGTCAGTATGGACCAAAATACTGTTTAGAAAATCTCCTTCTCTGTTCCTGGTTTTAATATCCTGATGAACTGACTGGCTAACTGGTTATCAGGTTCCCCTGACTGGCTAGTTCTAATGCCAAATTCTCCAAGTTGGCTATTAGCATTGACTGATTCCAGCTCATTCACTGATTGAATTGACTGATTCCCTCCCACTAATTGCAGGAAGCCTTCAATAAGGGGATCCCCTTCAAATGACGTTGCCTGATCCCCTTTATTTGACTAATGAAATTAACTGATCCCTTTCACTGAAATATTGAATCAACTGATCCCATTGGACTGATCCTCCTCAATTGGCTAGTGGTATCGACTGATTCCCTTCTCTAGGCTGATGGAATTGATCAATCCCCTCGTTGACTGCTGATATCTATAAATTCAGCTGATTAGCTCATGATATTGGCTTATTATTGGTTAATACTTCTGACTGATTCCCCTGTGGCTGATTGATCTTGACTGATCCTTCTTATTGGCTTCAGGTACCAGTCAATTTCCCCTGATTGGCTGCTGATATTAACAGATCTACTTCATTTACTAAAATATTGAATGATCCCCTTCATTGGCTTATGTCATTTACTCATCCTTCTCACTGGCTGTAGTTATAAATCAAGTCCCCTGATTGACTGATGGTATTGACCAATTCCCTCCTCCACGCATTTAAGGCAGGTTCCTTTGATTGGCTAATTGGTTGTTGGTATTGACTTACAACTCCTTGGCTGCTGGTATTGAGTAATGGTTCCAGCATTGACTGATCCACCGTCCCAGCCCCACCACCACCACCACCCCCAATCCCTGGCTGTAATAGCTGGTATTTCCCAGCTGCCCAGATTTTCTGCTTGGATTTACCGATCCCTGTCATTGGTGTTGAATTTCTGGTGTTATCTAATCCACTCTGATTGGATGCTCATACTTACTGACATTGTTTTTTTTTTTTTTTTCAGTTTATTGCACAATGTTTTTTTAAATAGTGCTTTATTTTCTTAAAAAAGGAATTAAATATATAAAATAACAATGCTTTGGGAAGCCAGTTATTCTAAGGATTCAATCCTTCATGGAATATACCGACACTACACCCAGCTGTGTGAAATAGTTTAAATGAGAAAACGATATATATATAAAGTTGATTAGACAAGAAATTTTACTACTGATTAAAACAATATACAAAAAAGAAATTATAATCATCTTTTGCTTTGAATTTTTTGGTCATTAAAAATATGCTCACGCTGAGGAATCTAGTTGCTGTACAAAAGTGTTAGTTCATGATCAGTCCTAATGTATTGTTACAATCAATATTGTTTTTGTGTGTGTTTTTTTTTTTTTTTTAAGGAATAAGGCACTTAGTGTTGTAGAGTCAAAAGGTCAGCCCAGGTTTATGCTTCCGGCGAACATGGTGATGAGAAGGATGATGGCGAACCCGCTGAGGAGCCCAGCGTTCTGAATGAAGAAGATCACCCAATTTGTCCTGCCACTCTGCTGCTGCTGCTCCTTAGCAATGGCGTTCATCTCGGGGAACTGAGAGAGAAAGTGAGACAGAAATATTACACATCTTCGTTGAGTGTTTGAGCTTCACATGTACAAGGTATAGAAATTCATAGACAGAGTTCATTATATCATGTATCAAATATCTCAGTGCTGATCTGAGAACAGTGGTTTATGATAAGATTATAATAATATGGTCAAAAAAGAGCAATGCAGTGATTCAGGAACAGCACACTTAATTTTACGTGTACACTGCTTTAGATAAGAACAAGCTGAGCATGCATTTTTTTTATTTGGTGCATAAACTTGCTGACTGTAATTGTCCCCCTGAACTTGGATATAAGCCTGACTGTAATATCTTATCTCTGGATTATTACTGCATCCTGTTCGGGTGTAAATGGAGGAAACAATAAGGAGAAGGAGACCATAAACGCTTGTATACTGTGTGTGTGAAGTACCAAATACAACCGTGTCCTCTGATGACCCAACATGCCGTGCTACAGTATGTAATACACCAGAAAAACATTCAGTTAGCAGAATAAACAAATCTGACTAAGACAGAGATTTGAACAGTATTGTTATAGGAAGGTGTTATGTTAAAAGATGTTATAGTCTGTGTATGCAAGCATTTTTGTCTAGGGAGAGGAAAACGACCTCATCCTCAACAAACCAAAAATACCACCGCTACAGTGAAAAAGCTACAGTATAGAGGATCAGTCTTCTAAAGAAGGCCATAACCCCGTGGTATTAAGCCACCCAACACAACAAAACAGCATGACTCTCTCACCCCTATAAGTTTATATCTCTGTCATGCAGAGACCTGCTGCTCTAACCAGTGTACAGTACCTGGTATTAAGTTCACTATCCTTCACCTATTTATTATCAAGGACAACATGCAATATAAAAAGTGTGACATCAAATGTGCACTTAAACCTCATAACAAAGTGCAATTTGTATATTTGAAGTGCAATAGTTCAGTATCTGGGGATCATTGTTATGGTGTTATAGTGTGTTAGCTTAAATCCTTCCTCTATTTATTCTTGTTATTCTATGCTCATTTTACTTTATCAATCTTTTCTTATCACCGGCTCAGAGAGTTTCTGCACACAAAAAAAATCCAATATACTTATACTGTCGGTATGTGTACAAATGGCGAATAAACTCTCTTTAATCTTGAATCTGTATGTGCGTCTCACCATGTCAGCGAGGGCGATGTAGAGAAACATCCCTCCAGCCAGGGCGAATATGACGTTAGGTGCGAAAGTGCTGCCCACCAGGATCCCCAACACCAGGCCCAAGTAACATGACATGGCTGATAGTAAGTTAAACAGCGCAGCTTGGCGGATGCTCATCCCCGCGTTCAGTAGAATCACAAAGTCACCTGCAGGGGGAGACAGAGAGCAGGACATAAATCTGGGGCAGAAATAAACTTTTTTTTTTTCCAATAGAACTCGCTCTATCTGCGGTTTGTTCTGTTGTTTATAGTTTTAGTTTGTTGAAATCTCTCTGTTTGTATACAAACGTGTCTATTAAGAAAGCCATTCACCGGCCGCTTCATTAGCTACACCTGTTTATCTGCGCTTTAATGCGAATATGTAATCAGCCAATCACATGGCTGCAACTAGGCAAGTAGACATGGTCAAGACAGTCTGCCTTGTATCAGCTGTTCATGCTGGTGGTGGTGTAATGTTTTCTTGGCATTGTTGTTGACCATGTGGCCATCCCTTTAAGATCACAGGACAACACGCCATGTCACAAAGCTAAATTAATCTCAAACTGAGCTCTTGACCATGAGAAAGCTTCACTGGACTCACATGATCACCAGATCTCAATCGAATAGAGCACCTTTGGGATGTGATGGAATGGAAGATTCACATCATGGATGTACAGCTGACAAATCATGTCGAATCCAAAATGGATCAAAATCTCAAAAGAATGTTGTTAAGTGAAGACTGTCCTTAAGGCAAAATGGGATCCAGACCAGTACTAGCAAGGTGTACCTAATGAAGTGGCCGATCAGTGTAATGACATGATAAGGGTACTTAGTTGCAAATGTAATGGTAAATAATATTTTCTTACATCTGGCTAGGGTTATAGTGATATTATATAACGCATAAAGTTAAACATGTGAAAGTTGAGGAAACGAAAAACTTTTTTCCTCGTTGAGTTCCTGTTTTTGGTTCAGTACAACAACAATTCCACATTTCTACTTGACACAGCAAAGCACAGAAAAGAAAATTAAACACGCTGTGACCTCTGACCCGGCAGCAGGTCAACTGAGTGAACAGCTGTTTGTTTTATACACAACCTTTGGCAGGGGCTGAATGACTGCAGATGAACATTCACGTGAATCATTTGTGCATCTGAGCCTGTTCCTTGCATTAACCCCTGCCTGACCAAAAGGTAACAGATCTTGAAAAAGCGTTTGTGAAACCTGTGGTGGAGAGTTACTTGTTGTCTCTGTTTCTGTGTTTTTCCTCACCGAGCTCGTGAGGGAACTCCTCACACACGATGGCGATGGAGGTGCTGAAGCCGGTGAGGACGGAGACGGTGAAGGACGCTCCGATGGCCAGGCCGTCGATGAAGTTATGAAGAGCGTCGCTGAGCGTGATCATCCACGCCAGCGTCTTCACGCGTGCCAGCTTCCCGCAGCAACCCCGAGATGACGGCGTCTTTACAATCAGGGAAGATATAAGAGAGAGAGAGAGATTTATACAGACACCTTATTTTAGCTAAAATGATGCTGGTGAACTGTGGGGAGTCTGTTTTGATGTAGACATGCAGTATGTATGATAGCTATAGACAGACATTTTATTTGAACTAAACAGTGAGAAGGGGAAGGAAGCAAACTGCAGAGACAATACACACAGGGAAAGGCGCATGACACCCCAGTTTCTCCTTTCCTGCTTTTGTTGTCAAAGCTAAAAATTCAAGCTAAAAAACACACACTTTGACATATTTACATGTAACCGTGTTTCTGTACAACAGTAACAGGGTAAAGTTGCGATTTCTGATATGTAGAGTGAGACAATTTTGATTACAGATGTTATCACGCAGGCTGTTCAAGTCAAACTGGGACTTGTGATGAAATTTCTAGTGAACGAAAGCATTAAAGGCGGCATGGTGGCTAAGTGGTTAGCACTGTTGCCTTGCCACTTCCAGGTCCTGGATTAGATTCCCGCGTTGGGTCTGTGTGCATGGATTTTACATGGCCTCTGGTTTCCTCCCACAGTACAAAGATTAGATTAGGTTAATTGACGTTACCAAATTGCCCGTAGTTTGTGAATGATGACTGGAGGTCCTACCACGGTCGTACAGTGGCCACCATTGGTCCCCACGGTCCCTAGATGGACTACAGAGGTTCCTACAGATGGATGGATGGAAGACTTCAAGCACAGTACAGTGATTAGACTCTTAGCCACCGTAGACGTTTTAGAGAAGGCCGTATGTTCGGGAATGATGATCATACAGAAGCTCGGAGTCGTTCATGTGAACATATAACGAATGGAATGCCTGATAACTTTTCACCAAATTGTGGAAGAGACGCATCTGTCTGTGGGAACTGTGCAGTACATACAATCGATCACCAACACCACTTGCACATTACAGGAACTCGGCTGGGAGTTATTACCACATCGACCTTGCTTCAAGCCTATTCCACATGTTTGGGCCATTAAAGGAGTTCCTGGGAGGCCAGTGTTTCATACGTGAAGCAGTCATTCTTAGAAACTTTCTACCCTGATGTTATCCAAGCACTAGTGAAACACTGGGAAATTTATAGAGAAATATGTTAATTATGACATTTGTATAAACGTTCTACATGGACGAAAAACCTGCTTTGACATTAATTCACACCTTCTGTACATAAATAGCTTAGAAATCTCAATATCTTCTCTAACCGCTTCTTATCTACACAATAATCCGGTCATGATGCCATAGGGAAGCATTATTCATATGTTTTGTGTTTAAAAGCTCTGCGTGGTCGACGCCGGCGTTAGATCCCCGAACAGCTGTAACAATCTGGGCCAACAAAACAGCTGTGTGTCTCGCTGAGTCTGGACGAGAGGACACGCTGTCCCTGACACACACACACACACACACACACACACACCTAGAGCCAGCGCTTTTGAATAGACTATAATTTCAAGGCAGAATCCTTGGTTTATCTCCAGTATTTTTTTTTCCTTAAGAGATAAGTAAGTAAGTAATAAAACACCCTGTGTCATGCTGTTTTAGGAAAATCATCAATGACAATTTGTTGTGCTGTGGCTCGAGACAAAACCGCGCCTTTTATTTTAATTTAGGAAGAGTTGAAAAGCATTTTTTATTCCCATTACATTACAGAACAATTACAATCCTTTATTTATTAAAGAACGATCATTTTTTAAATCCCTTTAGTCATGCTCCTCGCCTCTTCCTGTCCGAGCCTTTGAGACTTACAGTATCCTAAAAAATTCATCCATATGTTTTCAGCGTGAGAAAGGACGAATGATGAATGCTGACATGACTTATCTGTAAGTATACGGATTGATGGGAAAGATTTGCGTCAGTTGAGCAAATACTTAAACAAACATTTATCAAGTCTTGCTACTGATTATTTATTTGTTTGAAAACTGACGACATCCGTCAAAGCAGCCAACATGGCGACAGATAAAGTTAATAATCGTCTGTGAGTGTAGCATTCTCTCAAACCTGCACCTCTGTTCATTCTCGAGACTTTTAATTAAACGCACGCACACAGAGACGTAGACATGTAGACATGTGTGCTTGACTCTCATTTAAGGACATTGCATGTGCATCATGCCATTTAACTCCACTGTTATTTTTTAATCCACATCAAGAACTTGATTTTTTCTCACAAGAGAAACATGAGAGAAATGGATATTATTATTATTATCATTATTAATATTATTTATATAATTATTATATAATTATATATATATATATATATATATTATATAATTTTTGGAACAGTTGTGAAAATGTCGTACCTGCTCCACTGTAGCTTCTGAAGTCAAACTGCTTTTGTCGCTGCTCGGGATGCTGAAGCTGGTGACGGTGATGACAGCTGCTCCATTCTGCTGAGGAACCTCAGGAGGACTGAAATGACTGTGACCATGCTGGAGAACAAAAATGGAGATTAAGTATATGAAGGTATGTGATGTCTGTAATTAACAGGTGTAGTACTTTAAAGTGGTAAAAGCCAGATTTTGAACAAGACAAAAGGACCGACTTCCCTCGAGCTCAATCATCAACTAATACGAGGAGTGTTCAAGTCAAACCAGGACTTTTGATAGTGCAGTGTAACAGAACACAGTTATGGGAGTAAAACTCCCTTTATTTCTCTATATAATCCCATGACACAGCGCTCATGCACTTATCCCAGAGTTTTGCCAGCGCTTGGATACCATCAAGACAGAAAGTTTTCTCAAGGCCAGAGCCTAAAGCCTTCACGTCTGAAACACCGGCCTCCCAGGAACTCCTTTAATGGATCAAACATGTAGAAATAGCTTAGATCGAGGTTATGACTGTATGGGGGGTGGAGCAATAACCTCTTTCTCACCCGAGTTCCTGTAATGTGCAAGCGGTGCATGATTGGGTGTACAGTTCGGACAGGCAGATGCGTCTCGTCCACGAGTTTGTGACAAGTTATCAGTCGATTTTCAAATATCTGGTGTTCCACTCGCTGAATGTTCTGCAGTGGGCTCTGAGAATCTTCATTCACAGACATGCAGCCTTCTTTAAAAAGTTTTTTAAAACGGTCAAATGTTTTACCGCGGCTAAGTCTCATCACCGTACTGTGCTTGAAGTCTGAAGTCCCGGTTTGACATGAACGCCCCTCGTACATGGTGTACAACTTTTAACTTTTAATTGCATAAAATTTTAATAGAATTAAATGCTACAATGGTATAATATCATTTCTTATACAGTATTAATAACATAAACTTTAACTTTTTTAAAAAATTTTATTTAAATCTCTGAGTTATACCTCTTGGTCAGTTTTTAGGAGCATCTTTAGGACCTTCTCAGTAAAGAAGAGCAGATAAAATCCACCGAAGATCCCAACAGCATTCAGGATGTAGTTATCTTTTTTGGGGTCAAACCCCAGAGCCTGCATCATATACACACATCTTGTTATTACCTCTAAATAATGAAATAATAATAATTTGATTATGTTTGTACAAAAGCTTTCAAACACCTTTTACACATGCAAGCAAAAACAAACCTTCCTGATACAGTATGTATTCATTATTGGAATCATGTATGCATTTTTAACAATAGTCTATTAGTAGTCTAATAACTATTTTTAACAATAGTCTAACCTCAGGTATGAGCTGCAGCACAGCGTTGGAGAACAGTGTCCCGATGGCCAGCCCGATGAAGTACGTGAGCACCTTGGGGAAGTATGGTTTTTTGGTGAAGGGAATGAGGATGAGACCCAGGAGGGAGGCCAGGTTGATGATGGTAACAGACAGGAAACCATAACCCCATACTGTGGACATATAGGGGCGAAAACATTTATACATTTTGCATGTAAAAGAAATTGTGCTCCATCAGACAAGGTCAAGTTCATCCATTGCTCCATGGTTCAGTTCTGACGCCCACATTGGAGATGCTTTTGGTAGTGGACAGGTATGCCTTGTCTCTGGTTTACCAGTTTTCCTTTATTGGAAACACTTTTGGTAGGTAGTACCCACTGCACACCCATTTTTCCTGCTTCCAACACATCACCTTTGAGAACTCTACCTGGTTTTATATGTTTAATATCTAAAGGTTTTAATGTTATGGCTGACAGTGTGTCCAACTCAAGTTTAGTGTTTTTCATTTTTTTTGTGGTCAGCTGTCTTCTGCTATTATACAGTATACAGTGGTAATTCTAATAAAACCATATCAGCTTATGATCGTATCAGCTGACAAGAGGAAGCTGTAGAGCGCCATATCAATCTACGGCTCATTAAAAATTTAAGTACACTCTTGAAAGGTGCAGGAAATTGTTTGAGATTGTTTACAGATCATAAAAATCTGTTGTTTTTCCCAGAACAAAAACACAACGTTTTATGCGAGACCTAAAACGTCTTACTATTAGTTCTGAATGCAGATGAAATATTATTTTATTTGAAAAGAATCAACGCAGATAGGCTAATTCAGTTCAAGTTAAGGCATTATTAAGTTCTGTGTCTTTAGTCCGGTAAAAACAGAAAAAAAGCATATAGTCTTACAGTTAGAGCACTGCTAGCATTCTTTTTTTACACTTTGGTCAGTGTTCATGAGTTGAACAAGTTTATTCAGAAACTGCTCCGTAGTATAACGGCTCGCGATCCCATTAACCTCAGTGAAGCCTTTATTGTGGGTACAGATATCCGCCTCAATAAAATAATCAGCGTCAGGATGAAACCAGTGCTGACGGTAGAGAGGCCAGCAGAGAGTGTGGTGACGAGAGCAAGGTTCACTGATTAGGGTAAAACCATGAGCTTTGCACATTACAGCGAGGTCAACGTAATCGCTACAGGCGCTGCTGTATGAAGTGAACAGAATGAGGAGAAATTATTCAAAAGTTCAGTGCTAGTTTTTACATGAGCATGATGTAATCCATTCAGTGGTATTAAGTAATTAAGCTAAAGCTGTCTTTCTCTTTCAATCACTCCCTCACTGGAGGAATCAGATCCACACTTACCTGCTGCCTGAATCTCTCACATTCTCCCCCTCACTCATTCATTACCTTAATCTCTCACCATCTCACTCATTCATTGTGCCTCACTTATCCATTCCCTCAATTTCCAACTGCCCCATGCATTTACTCCCTCACTTATTCATTCCCTCACTCTCTAACATCCTCGCTCATTATCTTCCTTACTCATTTATTCCCTCAATCTCACATTGCCTTTCTGCTTCACTTCCTCACTCATTCATTACCCTAATCTCTCACTGCCTCACTCATACACTCCCTCACTCAATCATTACCATAATCTCTCACTCCTTCACTCATTCATTAGCCTAATCTCTCACTGCCTCACTCCAACACTCCCTCACTCATTCATTACTGTAATCTCTCACTCCCTCACTCATTCATTACCATAGTCTCTCACTGCCTCACTCATTTACTCCCTCACTCATTCATTACCTTAATCTTTCACTGCCTCACTCATTCACTCTCTTACTCATTTATTCCCTCAATCTCATACTGCCTTACTGCTTCACTCCCACACTCATTCATTACCCTCATCTCTCACTGCGTCACTTATACACTTCCTCACTCATTCATTACCGTAATCTCTCACTGCCTTACTCATACACTCCCTCACTCATTCATTACCGTAATCTCTCACTCCCTCACTCATTCATTACCATAGTCTCTCACTGCCTCACTCATTTACTCCCTCACTCATTCATTACCTTAATCTCTCACTGCCTCACTCATTCACTCTCTTACTCATTTATTCCCTCAATCTCACACTGCCTTACTGCTTCACTCCCACACTCATTCATTACCCTCATCTCTCTCTGCATCACTCATACACTCCCTCACTCGTTCATTACCCTAATCTCTCACTCCCTCACTCATTCATTATCTCTCACTGCCTCACTCATTCATTTCCTCACTTATTTATTTCCTCACTCATCCATTCCCCCAATGGATGAGTGCCTCACATTAATTTCTCACATTTATCAATTAATGCCTCACATTAATTTCCTCACTCAGTCATTCTCCTGATCTCTCGCTACCTCAACCATTGACTCCTTCACTCATTCAGTCTCCACAATGTCTCACTGCCTTACTCATTCATTCCCTCACTCAGTCACATTTATTTACACTCTCAATCTCATTGTGTCACTCATTCACTCTCCCACTTATTTATTACCTCACTTGTTTACTACCTTGTTGATCTCTCATTTTTCCACTCATTCACTTCCTCATTTATTATCGTCATAAATGTCTTACTACTTCATTTATTCACATCCTCCATCTCTCACTGCCTTACTTATACACTGCCTCACTCATTCATCCATTAAATTTCCCACTGCCTCACTTATTCTGTCCCTTACTCTCTCACTGCCTTTCTTATTCACACTCTCAGTCATTAATTACCTCCCTCACTCCCTTCACTCTCTTACCATAGGACTCTATGTGTAGTCCAGGCTCAGCTGCTTGTAGAGGACAGGGTGGCAGTACCGCTCTGTTCAGGAGGGCAGGGCAGATGGTTATCAGATGCCCGTTGTCTAGATGTGTCAGGTTACTGAGACCGTAGATATCAAGAATCTCCTCTGCAGATCCACACTAAGAGATCAGGTGATAAATCAGAAGCAGGTCAAAATAAAAGATATGTGTGTGTCTGTGTTGGGGGTTGAGTTAATTTATAACTTCACACACTGTTGTCTGAAGGCTCAGTAACTCTATTATTACACAAGCCACTCTATTTTGGTTAGTTACAATAGGTTCATGGTGAAACTAAAAATGAACCTCAAGAGTCGGTTCATCAAGATTCAACCTTATAATAATATCATAATATTATTGCAGGAGTTAGTGTGGTAAGCTCAGGAGTTTAACAAGTTCCTCAAGGTTCTTCAGTTTTCTTCTAAAAACATGATGGTAGGTAGATAAATCTAACGTTCCTTGCATACCTTAGGTAGAAGATACTAAATGAACAAAAGCGATGAGAAAGAGTGTAGAGTGGGTTTCATCTGCGTCATACAGAACCCTGAAGTGGGCACATCATACAAATTAACCAAACTTGGCCACAAACTGCATCTCATACATAAGAAAACCGAATGTCGAAACAAATTGTATCTCGTGTGCACGAATTAATGGACACGCGGGAAGGAATGCAAAAATTCCTTCGCACGTTTTGATTAATTGATGTTCAGGAGATACAATTTGTTTCCAAATATACACTACCGTTCAAAAGTTTGGGGTCACTTACTAATTTCTTTGATTTTGTTTAGTGATTTAGTGATCAAAACTATAAAATAACACATATGGGATTAGGTAATTACGTAACAACAAGAAAAACAACAGTTAGTTTTTATTTTAAGACACAGAGGTCAGCCTTTCTGTAATAGTTCTTGCAAGAACAGTATTGTCAAGTGCATTTGCAAAATC
>JAQMYG010000008.1:24183019-24194117 GCA_030014215.1 Clariallabes teugelsi | reverse complement strand
GCCTTCAGCATTCCTTTACAATGTAGAAAGAAATAAAAATCAGGAACGATCATGGAGTTAGAAAGTGACCACAAACGTTTGAACGGTAGTGTATATATATAAACTATATAAAATAACTTATAAAATTTAAACTATAGAGCCCTGGAGTAATAACATCATATTGTATATGAAAACATTATATTGTATATTATATATTACATATACACAGTACATATAGATCTGTATTGTAGCGTTGATCTGTAAGTAACATATTGCTGCACCCACGAGGCAGAGTTTTCCAGCCCATCTTATCTTTTTCTACAGATGTCTTATTATCTAATTAATATTATCTAATTAAACGGAATCTATTTTAGGTAGAAGTGCACCTGTTTATAAGAGTGTAGAGCGGGTTTCATTTGTGTCATACAGAGCCCTGAAGTCGGCACATCATATGGGGATTTTTCTTCTTTATTTATTTATTTTTTTTAAATTTGTTTGATTTAATTGGGTTCACGAATGAACTAAAATGCGAGTAGTACCTGTGTCGCGTGCGCACGAATTAACCCCTTCCTTCCCACGTGTTGGCTAATTTGTGCAACGGATAAAAATTCTTTTCCAGGTTTTAGTTAATACCTGCACGAGATGCGGTTTGTTCCGACATGTATTTAAGTCGCGCGCATGAGATACAATATGTTTCCACTTTGATTAAATTCGAATGCGCGCGACACAATTCCTTCCCGCATTTTGGTGAAATAAATGAATGAATGAATATGAAAAAGTTATCACTCCGGGAGTAGTAACAATATTATATTATATTATATTATATTATATTATATTATGTGCATGTTTTGTACATCAGTACACAGTAAGTAACATATTGCTGCAGTCTTACAGAAAACACGAAGCAAAGTTTTCCAGCTCCTCTTATTTATTTATTTCTACAGATGTCTAATTATCTTTTTAATATTATCTAATTAAAGTTGAATCTAATTTATCCAGCGATGTTGCTTTAATTAAGTCGTTATAACGTATTATTTCTAGCCTAATAATTGAGTAAATGATGTGTGAACGCGCGTGAGGGAGGTTTTACCTGCGCATGCGCACTGCGGGTGTCCAGACCCGCCGGTTTCCCCAGAGAGACGGTTTCCAGCAAAGTATTAACCGCGTTAACGTCTAATAACCGGTTCTCGCCGTAGACCGCTAAAATATCCCGGAGGAAGTCATTGTGCAGGGGTTCAGCTCGAAACCCAGGCGCTTCACTCAGGATAAATCCCAAACAGACGGCGGTGAACAGGACGGGAAAGTCGGACATGATGTGTCTCCGAGTCTCCTGCGCGCGGCAACAAAAGAGAACCCGCTGATCCGTCACACACACACTCACACACACACACACACACACTGGGATACACCGACACACTCACAGCTTCACTTTTATACCGACACAATCATAAAAAAAAAATCTTTGTCATAAAATAATAAAAAATAAAAAGAAATGCAGACAAAAACAACCAAACTGAACGAGCGGAACGGCGCGAGGACCCGCACGTGCAGCGCACTAGCAGCTTCCTATAGGCCAGGTCATGATAAGATAAGCATCTTTACAGGCCCCATAATACACCATAAACATATAACTACCTCTCATTCATCAAATCGCTACTAATAGACAATATAACAGCCACAGAGCAGCACGTATGGCAATTACATCACACTGCATTTAATTAATAATTGTACGTGTATGTAAGGGATTTCAGCATTTGTACAGTATATGCGACATTAACATGTGAACAGGACCATAAGTATATTAAAACTAAACTTTTCAAAGTACATATGGTCCTGTTCACATGTTAATGTCGCATATATACTGTACAAATGCTTAAATTCCTTACATACACGTACAATTATTAATTAAATGCAGTGTATGGATATATGTGTATAATAAACTCATATACATATATCCAAATGTAATAATGCTGCTATTACAGTACACTGCAAATTGTATAAAATAAAATAAAATAAAAAAACAGCAGTAATGTGCTGCCCCCTAGTGGCTGCTATTACATTGGAGATTGTTTAAAAAAAAATTTTTTTTTTAAGCAATAATGTGCTGCCCCCTGGTGGCTATTATTACATTTGCGATTAAAAAAAATAGCGATGAGGTGCTGCCCCCTGGTGGCTGCTATTATGTTGGCGTTTACGTTGTGTTTTATCAAAGAAGTTGCAGTAACACATTGTTATCAAATAATTATACTTTAAAGAATACAAATTATACTGTAAAGAATCACAGTAAACAAATACTTACTTTTATGGCCGAATTTATAAATTCTATTCAATTCAATTTTATTTATATAGCACTTTTAACAATGGTCATTGTCTCAAAGTAGCTTTACAAAATGAAAAGAGAATTTTTGAAAGTGTGTATGAGTGAGAAAAAAATGTGTTTAGATAATAATGAGATGAGCAAGCCAAGGGTGTCGGCGGCGACATATGTATGATATATAGATGGATGGATGGATGTTTGATTTATTTTTTAGGTATGACATGATAAATCCCCCATGTTAAATACGTTAAAACATGAAGCTAGATTATTATATATATATTTTTCCCACTAATGTTTTCAAAATGCTGCTGCCTGACCAGGAACAAAAAAACAAAACAAAAACAAGACTGACACAGAATAAAAAGTGACAATAATAGATTCTGCAAACGAATGTGTAATCTTTAATTACAAACATTATGTACAGATTGTTTTTAACTTTTTTTATTTAACAGCTCCTGAAAATACATCAATATTTAAAATTAGATTGATAGTTTGTGTGTTTTCATTATTACTGTAATTAATCATTGAATTATTCAAATAATAATGATCATTTAGCAAGTTAATTTTTTTTAAATCAGCAAAAATGCAACCACGGGGCGCAATCCAGTGTCTCCTTGTGCCAGTCCCAAGTCTGGATAAATGCAGGAAGGGCATCTGAAATAAAACATTTAGTTTTTTCTATTTCATTAGATTTGCCTAATCTATAATGTCAATCATTAACAGGAAATCCATACTGGACCGGTCACGGCCTGGGTTAACAACGACCGCCACTGGTGCTGTTGACCTACAGGGTGGTGGTGGAAATTGGGCTACGGTTGGTTGAAGAAGGAGAGGAGGAAGACATGTTCGTAGGCAGAGATAAGAGCAAAGGCAAGAGTTTAGGAGTGACATTAGGGACTTTGAGTGTTGGGACTATGACAGGGAAGGCAAGAGAGTTGGTTGACATGATGCAGAGAAGGAAGGTCCAACCTAGCATACAAGTCCTCATATACTGTGGATATACTGTGTGTCCAGGAGACCAGGTGGAAAGGTAGCAAGTTGTTTTACCATGATGTGGATAGGGAAAGAAATGGAGTAGGAGTTATCTATGAAAGAGGAGTTTGTAAAGAATGTTCTGAGGGTGAAAAGCGTATCAGATAGGGTGATGATTCTGAAGCTGGAAAGGTATGTACAATGTTGTTAGTGGTTATGCCCCACAGGTAAATTGTGAGTTAGAAGAGAAGGAGAAATTCTGGAGTGAGTTAGATGAAGTGATGCAGAGCATCTCCAGATGTGAGAAAGTGGTGATTGGTGCAGATTTTAATGGACACGCTGGGGAAGGGAACAGAGGTGATGGGTATGTCATGGGCTTCAGGACAGGAATGCAGAATGACAGATGGTGGTCGACTTGGCAAAGAGGATGGAAATGGCAGTAGTGAATACTTTCTTGCAGAAGATGCAGGAACATAGGGTGACATATAAGAGCGGAGGCAGGAGCACTCAGGTGGACTACATCTTGTGTCAACATTATACAGTAATCTGAAAGAGATCAGTGACTGCAAAGTATTGGTAGAGGAGAGTGTAGCCAGACAACACAGGAAGGAGGTGCGTAAAATGAACCTGGTGGTGAGGAAGGTGAAGAGGATAAAGGCAGAGCAGAGGACAAAGAAAGTGGTGGAAGTTTAAAAAAAGGAAGAATGTTGTGTAGTTTTCCGAAGGAGTTGAGACAGGCTCTTAGTGGTCAGGAGGTGCTTTCAGTTGACTTTGACAACTACAGCTAAGGTGATCAGGGAGACAGGTAGGAGGGTACTCGGTGTATCATCAGGAAAGGGGAAGGTGGACAAGGAGACTTGGCGGTGGAACGAGGAAGTCCAGGAGTTTATACAGAGAAAGAGTTTAGCTAAGAAGAAGTGGGACACTGAGAGGACTGAAGAGAGTAGACAGGAGTACAGGGAGATGCAGTGGAAGGTGAAGGTAGAGGTGGCAAAGGCCAAACAAAGGGCATATCAGTACTTGTATGCTAGGTTGGACAGTAAGCTGGGAGAGGTGGATCTGTACAGGTTGGCGAGGCAGAGAAATACAGATGGGAAGGATGTGCAGCAGGTTGGAGTGACTAAAGATAGGTATGGAAATGCAATGCCTGGAGGGTGATGGGAAGATGGAAGGAGTACTTTGAAAATGAAAGAGAATGAGGAGTAGAAGACTGGTGGAGCAGGAAGTAGCAAAAATGAGTAAGATTAAGGTGAGGAGGGCGTTGAAGAGGATAAAGAGTGGAAAGTCAGTTGATCCCCAAGACATACTTGTGGAGGCATGGGAGCGTGGTGCCGGACATGAGCCGTAAGACAGTGCACATTTATATGACGGTTTATGGACATTTGCACACACTCTGGACATTTATGGACATTGCACATCTGCACATTCATGCACATTTGCACACACCCTGGACATTTCTATTTAAATTCTATTTCAATTCCACAACTAAGGTTTGTACAGCTAAATTATCTATATTTGTACAGCTACGTTTTTTTATCTTTTAGATTTTGCTCTTATATTCTATAGCTATATATTTTTTTATAGCTGAAGTTTTTCTATATTTTATTTCTTATTTTATTCCATGATTTATTTCTTATTTATAATCTTTTTTTAAATGTCACAGGCGGTCATATATGCATTTCATTGCATATCGTACAGTGTATGACTGTGTATGTGACAAATAAAATTTGATTTTGAAAATTTGACAGTGGTGAGATGCGCTGTAGGTGTGCCAGAAGAGTTTAAGGTAGAGGTGGGTTTGCATCAAGGATCGGCTCTAAGCCCCTTTTTGTTTGCTATGGTGATGGACAGGATGACAGATTAGGTTAGACAGGAGTCTCCATGGACTATGATGTTTACAGATGACATTGTGCTTTGTAGCTAGAGCAGGGAACAGATGGAAGAAAATATATAGAGGTGGAGGTATGCCCTGGAAAGCAGAGGAATGAAGGTTTGCCGCAGCAAGACAGAATATAAATAAAACGTGTGTGAATGAGAGGGACCCAAATGGAAGAAGGTGCAGGACTTTAAGTACTTAGGGTCAACGGTCCAAAGCAACGGAGAGTGTGGAAAGGAGGTGAAGAGGCGGGTACAGGCAGGTTGGAATGGATGGATAAATGTGTCATGTGTGTTTTGTGATAAAAGAGTATCAAAGAAAATGAAAGGAAAGGTGTTCAAGACAGTGGTGAGACCAGCGATGCTCTACGGCTTAGAGACTGTGGCACTGAAGAAAAGACAGGAGGCAGAGCTCTCTTTGGAGTTCACTTTCTGAGTGACAAGGATGGATAGGATCAAGAATAAGTTCATTAGAGGGACAACCCATTTGAGATGTTTTAGAGATAAAATCAGAGAGGCCAGATTGAGATGGTTTGGACATGTTCAGAGGAGAGATTGTGAATATATTGAGAGAAGGATGCTGAGGTTGGTTGGTCTAGAGGAAGACCAAAGAGGAGATTTATGGATGTAGTGGGAGAGGAGGATGCAGATGACCGGGTTCGATGAAGGCAGAGGATTTGCTGTGTCGACCCCTGAAAGGGAACAGCCGAAAGAAATACAAGAAGAAGAAGAGGAAGAGCATGAAACATGGAAAACGTATAAATATTGTACTTTAAGTACGATTTAAAGGGCGGGAAACCACAATCCACAATAAAATGTAAACCTTCTCACAATTTGCAAAGTTTTGTATCTTTTTACTCTCTATTTCCATTAAATTAACCCTCACTTTAAAAGAGAGAGAAAAAATGTTTAAAACAGCTTTGGGACCGAAATCAAGCAAAGCTCTGTCGCCCACTGGTGGTGGAAATCAAAAGCAACATTTTCAAAAGGGGCGGGGTTACGTACTTTTTTTTTAACGTAACGTCCGGTGAAGTGTTATTTTCTGTATCGCTAACACATTTTGCATCCGCATAATTTCCGGTTGTAAACCTGATTGAATAAAAGGGCCTCCGGCGTAAGTAGGTAGTTGTGGTGCCTGACTCAAATTATTTTCTTTTAACGTAGACAAGACAACTGAACACATGCAATTAATAATACGTTGCATGAACTAGCGCGTTTAAAAAAAAACTCGCTAGCTTGTTAGATAACAGAGCTAAGGCTTACTTAGAAATATTTAAAATTGTCGTATTTATATGAAGTTAGACGGGGAACGAGTTAAACCTTCACTCCGTTCAAAATAAATTAAATATTTAAAAGTTTTAAAATTACTATTTAGAAAGGTATCACTTAATATCGTATTCTTAGTACTTTATACTCGTAATATATTAATATTTTACACCAGTGTATGATTTTCGTGTCGCATTTCAAACAGGCAGCGTGTGTAGCCACCTAAAGGGGTCTTTAGGATGCTGGATGTGCACGAGGAGCGCGATGTGGCGCAACACCGGTGCACAGTTCCAATGAGCACAGTTATGGCAGCGCAGTTTTACCTGGAATTCGCCCTTTACCATGAGCACTAAACTTTACCGTTAAAAATCTCCACTTAAGTCGGAGGTACCTGTTTGTATTCATTAGATGTCGGGTGTTATTTGTTCACTGATGTGCATTTCTATCTTTATTTTACTTGTTTATTCTGTAGCCTAATTGTGTGATAGTTCACGGAAATGGAAGTGACAGTTGAAGGACTGGTGTAAAGTTAATGTTGGTCATTTCGGTCTGTTTAAAAAAAAAAAAAAAAGAATAAATTGATCTCAAACATAATGAGGAGTAGAATTTGTTCCTTTGTGTTGTCTGTCATTGTTGCCTTTAACTTATAAACTTCCTAAATCATAAAATCCTCCATGCACATACAGTTAGAGTGCACTGAGGACAAATTAAAGGAAAAATGCTGCCTCTTGTAGGGGGGCACTTATTTATTATCCTTATTATTCTCTAGTTGTGAATGTCCCCTTCTGATCGCTTCTTTCTCATGAATTTGTTTAGATGCCCCTTCCTTGCTGATGGCGGTGAGCCGGTTCGATGTGCTCTACCGACGGCTTCTCCTCACCAAACTCTTCATCCAAGGATGGGGAAAGCCAGAGGAACTGAAACGGTGCGGCGCTTATTAAAAAATACCTAAACAAATGACGAACGATGCATCTTATCAGCATGACGACGCACACAGAGTATGCATTTCTTATTTGGGTTCTTATCATAATAACATTCTCATGTTGAATCTTTTTGTTTCTTTCTTCACAGAATATTTGAGTTTAGGAAAATCATCGGCGATCGGGAAAAATGTAAGAACCTCGTACCACGGGACTATCCGGTCTCCATCGACAAGGTGTGTTTCGTCTTAAAGGAGGAATTCAACATGAAATAGATTGTTGGATTCCTCGTAGGTTTCATGGTGGCGTAGTTGTTAGCATTGTCAAAGTCCAAGTGACGGCACTGAACGGCTGAATGTGGATCCGACAGACATCAGACACGTCCCTGCATGAAGACAGCGTTATATTCTGTGGTTGTGTGACTTTTTTTTTTTTTTTTTTTTTTGTGCGACTGTTCTTCTCAGGTGGAGGATCACTCGGACTGCAGGATTCACAGCGGCCATTTCATTTCCCCGCTCGAACACCTGGTCCCGGGCATCTTGCCAGCAGAATCAGTGAAAGCCAGGTAGCGACGGCAGTCACACAGCGACCCCAGACAAAGACTTTGTTCTCTGGTCGTTATTCAGTAGGTTATAAGATGCCATAAACTTATGTTTCTTATAGCTTTCAGTTTATAGTGCCTAAAAAATGGAGGCAGCACAGGCCGGTGTGTATCCATCTGGCAGGAACAGGAGATCATGTGAGTTATTATTATTTCTATTATACTTACTATGTCAAAATACTTGACTTTGTCAATAAAGAAATTAAAAAGCAATAAAACATAAAAATGATATAGGTACATCCTATGAACAATAATGATAAGATTAATATAATTAATTAAAAAATGTATAAGAGTAAGTGTAAATAAGACCATATACTGTAGTGTGGGGACAAATACAAGAGGTGTTCAAGTCAAACCGGGACTTGTGATGAAATTTCTGGTAAATGAAGGCGTAAAAGCGATTGACATTTACAGAAGACTTGAAGCACAGTACGGTGATGAGACTCCTGTCAGCAAAACAACTGAACGGTGCAAAGGTTTTATAAAAAAGCCCGTGTGTCCGTGAATGACGATCCCGGCCGAGGTACCTCAGAGCTCACTGCAGTCGTTCCTGTGACGTTCAGCAACTGGGACACCTGATCCTTGCAAATCAACATCGCTAACTTGCGGAAGAGAAGATTGGGAAATGTCAGTGGGAAATGTTACATTAAAGGAGTTCCTGGGAGGCCAGCACGAAGCTTCAGACTTCAGACTTCAGACAGTAGGCAGTCCGATAATGGCTCCGACGTACTGAGAAAACTTTCTACCTTGATGATGTCCAAACATTAGTGAAACACTGGGATAAGTGCATTAGTGTAGCAGGGGATTATATAGAGAAATAAAAGGAGATTTTTCTCTCAGAACTGTGTTCGGCTATTCTGTACAATCAAAAGTCCTGGTTTGACTTGAACACACTTTTACTTAAAAATTAAAACTTTTACTAGTAAATTAAAACAAAAAAAGTCACAAGAGTTAAAAAAAAAAAAAAAAAAAAGCTTAAAACAAGTATTTGTATAAAAAATATATATTTTAAAAACTAGAAAATAAAACAGAAGGAATTAAATTAAAATTGGAAAAAATATTTTAAAAGATGTAAAAGTAAAGATTGAGAATATTTAGAAAATAATGTTGGGGAAAATTAAATAATAAAACTTGAAAAAAAAACTTTAAAATAGAAAGAAAAAAAGTTAAATATTGTTTGGAAAAACTGAATAAAAAAAAAAAAGACAAAGTTGTGGCAGAAAAAAAAACAGATTCATCAAGTTGATTACAGTGTTTTTTTTTAACTGTTAAAGTTTTAAACGTGTCTAAGTCCGTTTCTATTTTTATCCAGTGTTTCATTTTGTTTTATGAAAAAACATTTCAAATTTTCGTTTTATCTCTCAGATGACAAAACCAATTCTGGATATTTTGTGTGTGTGTGTGTGTGTGTGTGTGTGTTTGCAGTTTTTCTGGAGGAGGCGCATCCTCATGGCCAGACCCATGATCAGAGAGGCGGGAATGGCGTCCCTGCTGCTGGAAAACCCATATTATATCCTTTACGTAGCACAATGTGTGTGTGTGTGTGTGTTCTGAAGATCTCAATCTTTATCAGCTTCCTTGACTCTGAGCTGCACATGGATACAGAAAACCTAAAGACCAGAAGTGAGTTCTTTATAGCCAGTTTGTGATTTTAAGATGTCATTGCTACAGTATTATCATCATCATCATCAGTGTGTGGTGTTTATGATGTTGGTGTGTGTGTGTGTGTGTGTGTGTGTGTGTGTGTTTGAAGGCGGTCCAGTCTGAAGAACGTATCTGACCTGTTTGTGATGGGCGGAGCTCTCATCGTGGAGTCGGCCGCTCTCCTGCACTGGTTAGAGAGAGAGGGCTTTTGGCCCCTGGGCATGACCGGGATCTCCATGGGAGGCCATGTGGGTCCCTCTTACAATCAGATACTCTACTGCCGCTTACTGATACATAAGTGTTGCGGTATATTAAAATATTCTCTCCCCCTGTCTTGATGTGATCTTATAACCTACTGTACGATTTTTCTGTAAGAGTGTATGACTGAATATTTTGGGATCTGATGCTGTTTGTCGCTATAACTGACAAAATGAAGATGCCGTTTAGGATCATAACGCATGACCGTGATTATTCTAATGAGTATGTTCATTATTGTTTTGTTTTTTTACCCAGATGGCATCTTTAGCTGTAACCAACTGGCCCAAGCCAATTCCTCTGATCCCTTGTCTTTCCTGGACCACTGCGTCGAGTGTTTTCACCACTGTACGACTTCCCGTCTTTCTTTATATCAAGTCCGCTCGCTGTGTGTTTAGGTCACACTCGATCAACTCCTTGCTCTGTCCTCCCACAGGGAGTGTTAAGCAGAGCTGTGAACTGGAGGGAACTTGAGAAGCAGTACGCCACGCACACCGCCTACGAGGACGAGATCGTCCACATGCTGGAGTACTGCGGGGTGAGAGGACGTCCAGGTTAGATATCCTAGACCGGTTTTGTCTCTTTTCAGCATCCCAATCAAAATGTGTATTTTCTCCGATTCCCGCGTCTAGACGGACTCTTTCAGGATGGGCCAGGACTTTGTACGGGACGCCCCAGGCAGCTTCGACAAACTCTCAGACATGTCCCTGTCTCCTGAGCTGCTGTTGCAGCATAGGGACACCCGGGATGGTTTGGAGCGCATGCTGTCGTCCTCTATCGGAGGCAGTCGGACGCAAGTCGGCGCACTTCACGGCAGGAGCGCGAGTCACGGTGTGGGCCAGCATCGCTCGCTGCAGCGGGAGTCACTCTGCTTCATGAAGGGCGTGATGGATGAGTGCACACACATCGCCAACTTCTCAGGTGAGGAGAGGAAGCAGAGGATGAGATGAGGCGTTATTATTATTATTATTATTATTATTATTATTCGTATAGGTCTTTATTCACAAGAGCTTTAAAAATGTCTGTAATATATTTTTTCGGTTTTGCTTTAGTGTTAGATATTTACTTAAGTTTAACTAACACTATACCCCCTTTGTATGACCATCCATCCACACTGCCATCATTCTGACCATTTTCCTGCCCTTTTCACTGCTCTGTCTGAACCTTATATCTTCTCCTCCACTCCTCTGTCTGTCTGTCTGTCTGCCTGTCTGTCTGTCTGCCCCTGCCCTGCTGTGTAACCCTTTAAATTTCCTCACACCTTCAGTC
>JAQMYG010000008.1:24126746-24137727 GCA_030014215.1 Clariallabes teugelsi | reverse complement strand
GGGTGACAGGCAATGAAGAGCTGGCGCCACCTATAAAACAAACTTATCATGGTCAAGGACAATGCTATTAGTAAAAGCTAAAGAAAATGATCTATTGCAGCCATACCCAAAGACAACATGTGTTAACAAGCCTCCATGTCCTACACAAACCTTTACTCACAACTCTGATCGACACACTAGACTAAGATAAATAAAAAATATCACATTGTTTAAATCCCATGGCTTTGTTTTATGAAGTCTGGTTACATTTAAATGGTATATACTTATTCAGAAATATTTTCTGTGAAACTAAACCTATTTACCAAGCTAAAAATTAAAAACTTCTACTTCTACTCTTACAGCCCACACTTTGGGAAACATTGGCCTACTGCATATGGAATCATTTTGAGCATTTTCTTTAACAAGTTCCATAAATTAAGAATGCAGCCAAGGACTTAATCCTTGCTTACTTTTCACCCCTCAACCCCTGTTCTTCAATTTAACAAAGACCTTACTCTTTATTGTCAAACCTTTTACAGGAAGGGATAACAATCGAGGCAGGTCGCCGCTGCCAAACAGGAGAGGGCGTCTTCATTTTCCTCTCCAAGAAGGGGCCACAGATCTATCGGTCTATCGAGGAGGCCATCATGCATCAAAGTGTGCAAGACCTGCTGTCCCAAGCTACCGCTCTGCCACAAGAGGACACGGTCCAACTGCCAGTGCAGACAGTCAGTCCGGCATCTCCAAAAATCCCCTCGGCCATCTCCCGAAGAAACCTCGCTCTTCCTGCTCTTCCTGCTCTTCCTGGTCCAAAACCCTCTGCCAGAAGCCCTCGACCTGGATGTGATCAAGCAGTGTATGCCATGGTGAAGCCTCAGCCCAAACCAAGAAATATACCAGCACCTCCACCACTGCCTGTACCCAAACTCATAACTGAGACAGAGGCAAATCCAAATGTTATGGACTTTACTGACAAAGAACATGATTACGAATCGTGTCAATGGAACCAGAAAGCCCAGTCAAGACAAGACGGTTCCGTCAGTCAGTTGTACAGCACAGTCAGACCTATTCTTCATGTCAGAAGAAAATCTGACGCAGATACCGTCCAAGAGCAAACAAAAAGCAGCCGGGAGTCTCCAGAAGTCTCGGTCAATTTCAAACAAATTCTGTCAGATGTTCTCTTCAAGGACAAGACCAGAATCTCACCAACTCCTACACCCAAACCATATGAAGACAACTCAGATTTGCTGAATGAGCCAGATTACTATGAGATCCGGAAATGAACTCACAACTGTTAAAAGAAGGATTGAACTAACATTGATTTGATTTCTCAGCTGTTGTAAAGCTCAATACCAAGAATACTACCAATTCATTTCTCTGTAACTAAGAGAATGATGGAGCTTGAAATAGTGTAGACTGATGATTGATAAAACACTATTGTGACTGAATTATCCTTATAAAGTCTCTGGCTACCAGACAGCCCGGAATAGGATTGTACCATCATCAGAAGGTGTTTATTACCTGATAAATTGCCTTTTTTTTGTGGTACTAAAGTATTGGCACCCCATGTCTGCTAGCATTTCTTGCTTCCACTTTTGCTGGCAAGCATACTTGCTGTGTCGCTCTTCACCTTGTTCTAGAGAGAAATAACTGAGCCAAGAACATTTTAATGTACAATAAGTTACACGTCTAAAGACAATCAACATTTTATGTAGTATCTAAATAACTATACTAATTATCTATTAACTATCAGCCCACATGAGAAAGTTGACTTTCCCTAAATGGTACTTAAATAATGTATGGGTAGTTCTGGATTTAGTACTAAGACTTGGACAAAAGCCTGATCTCATGAACATGATTAGATCCAGAGCCTTCCTTTGCACTATGCAATAAAATTTAAACTATGTAAGGAAAAATGATGGGTGTGTCAGACATTATACAGACTGTGAAAATATATAATATGATATGATATAATATGAATTATATTATATAATATCTATGTAAATGTATTTAATCACAACGGAATGTGTGTACATTAAAACAGTAATTTCTGTTCATGATTTTTATTTAAAAAACAATAATACATGACATACATAAATAGCAGTTGGTTCACTGGCAGTGGACGTGTGTCATATGTGACTGTAAATCACAACGCTCAGGTAATAAAGTGCAGAAATCCCAAAATACTCAGAGCTTCATGATGAAGGTTTTTTTCTATGGGTCATCTCAGGTTCATATTCATTTCCTCAATGGGCTACTTTAACTACTACTGCATCTATTTGGTCCAATGTCTACTAAAACACAGACAGAGATAATAGGTTTATGAGCCCACACACAATCACAGGTTTATATTTAGGGCTGCAATAATACATTGTTTGTGAAAGATTATGACCATGTTATTGGCCTTTACAACACTGGTACATCCGAGAAAATCTTTTGAATAATGAAAACAAGAAATATTAAATAAAAACAACAGCATTAAAAAAAATTAAAAGAAAACACAGCAGGCCGCTGTTTAACCACGTCATTGTGTTTTGGTCTCCAATTATACATTTCAAGATGTCATAAATACATTAATATTAGCAGAATAAATAAGCTGACTACTTTAATATTAAAAAATATATATAGTTCTACGGCTTTCTTTATTTAAAGATGCAAATGCTTCAGTCCACCCTGTACACTGGTTCTTTATTTAATTGGGAAAAAAGAGGGGGAAAAAAGGAGAAATGAGAGGACAGTTCTTAAGTTGTTAGAGAAGTTGAGCTACAAAATAAAAGTGAAGTAAAAGGTTAAACTTGTTTGCAGAGTAAACACTTGAGCTTTGCAGATAACAATCTAAGCGGTTGTTTGCACAAAAGACAAGACGGTAAAAATGAGAACAATAAAAGTAAAGGGAAGAGTGTTTACAGTGCAATTACTGATAACGCCATGTTTTAATGATATACTGTAAAATCTGTGAACAAAACGTCATTTTAGTTTAGGACTGGCACGGCTAGGCCTCAGATAGGTCATTTGTGGCTCAGTGGTAGGTGTTTGCCTGCCATGTGGTAGACCTGGGTTCAATTCCGACCCAGTGACCAAACCCCAGTTACTAGATGCAGTGCTGGTTCCAAGCAGGGATAATATAGGAGTGTTGTATCAGGGAATGGCATCTGGTGTAAAATCCATCTATGCCAAAGTGTTGTGTGGATCGGATGGTCTGCTGTGATGACCCCTCACCGGGAAGCAGCCAAAAGTCAAACAACAACTTATTTCACAGCTGCTGTTTTAGATAAAAATCAAACCCTTCTGACCAATCAGTCTTAAGAATTCAAAAGCACTCTGTACCAATACTATCTGTTAAGTGTGTTGTTAGTTTGCTATATAAAAGAGATTTTAACAAAATGCAGTTAATTTGTTGTTTTATCAAAATTAGTATTAGTAGTGTGTTAACTAGTTACTTATGGCCTTTCAGGGGCTTTCCCTTCACCCAGCTCAACTTCAGTGTCATATAAAATATCAGTGTCGTGGTGTTTTATATATTTACTGCGCAGTCACTTCCACCTATGAACACAGTTTGTTTGTTTTTTTGTAATGATGCTCACTGAGTTCCCGGATGTCCCTCCTCGGCGTCGCTGCACTGTGAGGACTCTCCGTCGCTGCCGCTGGCCGCCGCGAGCTCCAATTCTTCGGCGTCAAAGTGAGACGCGGGCGCGGACAGGATCAGCACGCGTCCTTCGGTCACCGGAGCCGCGGTCGGCGTCGTCGTCGCCATCGTCGTCGTCGCGTCCATGGTGTAACCGGCGCACGGGGTCTGGAAGCACCGACGCGCGCGCGCCGCCTCCCCGGTGCCGCACGACGCCACGCCATCGAGCAGCTCGGACAGCTCGGCGATGTAGATCTGCGCCATCTGCAGCGTGTCGTACTTTGAGAGCTTCTTGTCGTTCTCCAGAGACGGGATGACGCTGCGCAGGCGGTCGAACGCGCGGTTCAGGCCGTGCATGCGCCGCCGTTCGCGCGCGTTCGCCGCGACTCGCCGGTGCCTGTGCGCAGCGCCGAGCGCGTGCTCTCTCGGGGCAACAGCATCTGCCGGGGTGTCCGGGGTGATGATGTCCGGCGACGCGCGCGCGTAGTGAGTGGGACGGGCCGTGGCGGCGGCGGCGGCACGCGCGTGCGCGCTGATCCATCCCCGCGGGTCACTGCGGGTGAGCGTCGCGCGCTCCGACTGCGGGATGTCCTGCGCGAGCTTTGGCACGTGCGCTTCCGGCCAAGTCAAAAGTTCAGCGTTGGCCATCATGGTCAGGATAGAGAAGGCCTGGGGCAAATAAAACGCGCCTCGAAGTGGGGCGGTTTGATTAATTCCAGGAAGTTTGCTTTTTGGTAAAGCAAAACAAACAAACAAATATTTAAATATAGAGGAAGCAATCCCTGATGTTATCCAACAATTATCCTGGCAGTTTTTTTTTTTTAAAGAAACCCCAGCACCTCTTCCTACTTTACTTTAAATAAATTAGAAAAAAAAGATGAATCTGTTGAAAAGTTTGCAGGTAAAGCAGAAGCACTTAATCCTGTCTCACCTCCTCAGTCTGTCTTTTTAAAATCCAAGCAATTCTGCTGTGAGTAAAAAAAAAAACAAGTTTAAAACCTCAGCTGAAAGAATGATCTTTAAGGATGATGCAATTATCCTTAAATGCAGAAACTGGCCACAAGACATGGAGACACTTCCTGCCTTCATCCAGGTGGCCTGATTGCTCCTTTAGTACCCATTCGGAGTGGACCCTCCTCCCCTTGAAGCTAAAGTCGGGTGTTTCAGGGCCAATAGGAAAAGTTCCTCTCATGAACAGAGAAGAAAGGAGGATTTGTGATTTTGACATTTTAAGAAGGCAATTGTTCTCTGGTGATGAATGATTTTTTTGGGGGGGAAATGTTACATTATAATACAAATTGCATTGTGATTCTTCTCTTTGGAGAGAGATGATTATTCCACCCAAAAAAAAAAAAGATTGATTATTATGTATTTTGGTCTCACCCAAGATGCATGGGTGACATTGTTACACCATGACAAGTTATCACACTGTTTATTTTCTTATATCCATAGCTAATTAATGAAGTCACTATTCTATGCATTAGGCAAAAACACACACCACAGGATCTGACTTCAGTTAGGTTTCAGAATACTCAAGCGAGGCCAAATTGCATGCATGTAATAAATCGGACATCCTAGTCAATGTGTACAAAACATTTATTCCTGTTCTGAACTTGGGACTGTTGAGCAAACATCCTCATTCACTGGAATCAACAGTTAGTGCCATTGGGGAAGAAGCCGAGTTCCTACAGCAGTATGATGTACGAGTGTGTCAGTTCTCAAATAAACTGTAAAATGGGAGCAGCGGAGTGTTTAAGGCCATAAACCGAGCAGGTGGAAGGCGGCTTGTGAGGCACACCTGTCGAACCCCGTAACTCCAGTCCAAGCAATGAATCACTCAGGTAAACAAGATGGGCTCAAATAACAACAAGCAATGAGCCAAGATCATTGACTGCTGCGGCATGTTGCTGCGGAAAGGACATTTCATTCCAATATTGAATCGTTTTTTATATATTTCTTCCTGAAGTAGATGAAAAAATTATACTGAGCTTAACTCAACACGGGGGAAATTTTTATTTATACTTAAAATTCACAGAAATCTACTTGCATATTATACACTATATACACTCACTCACTCATCTTCTATATCACTTTATCCGGTATTCAGGGTCGTGGACACTATATACAGTATGTTAATATCACACATTTACAATTATTTTAACTGCTTAAACAAATATTTTAACATTTGCATTATGGATTAAATGAATTTAAAATTTACACACACACAGTTTTATTTAGTGCGTTTTGTATCATGCACAATCTAAACATTTATGTCTTTTTTATTTCATGTATAATTTAACATATAACTGTTTATGCAAGTAATGATTAAAATGCATTCTATGAAACAGTGAAAATAGCTAAGCTTCTTTTAAATGTAAGATATTTAATGTTTTTATTTTTCAAATTGAATCAACATCTACACATAAATACATAAGTCAATTTGCTTTGTTCACTATATAAATTATTACCATTTAAATATTATTTCTGAAATTTAAAAAGCTGTATATAAACTAAATTTGCATGTAGATCCTTTTAAAAAAGGTAAAACTGCAACTTAAACAATTTACATTGATCTATAAACTATATAAACTATTTACAAATTAAAAAAGTGCTAATGAGAAAGGCTCAACCTAAAGTAAGTGCGTAAACAATAAACGATAAACGCCAGTGCACGATGACGGATTGGGTCGAGGCAGGTCTTCAGGGTCGTTAATGTGTAGCGCTACATTTCCTGCCTGTAAGCGTTTTTTGCCTTTTGGCTAAGCACACACCCGAGGGCTGAGTTCCACCAGCGCTGGAACACTCAGCCTTGTGTTTTGGCATGGATGGGATGGTGGTGGGGTGTGGGGAAGAGCATCATAAGTCAGTCTGTCCCCAGGGGCCTGGAGAGGCTCCTCATCTGAGGGACTGATGAAAAGGGGCGCGAGGTGGGTTGCCTGGCGTCCCCTGGCACCCGTCGCCCAGTCTGTGGCTTGCTGCACATCTCCCATATGCTGTCATGGGTTACGGGTAAACTTTTTTTTTTCTTGGAAGCTTGGTGAAAAGTTGACAGCAGCGTGGGGTGATAATAATGATTTCAGTTACAGCTCAGTATATGACAACCTAATAATTAAAGATTTAAACTGTATATAGTACACAACCCATCTGTATTTAATAAAACCATAAATGTAAAAAAATTATTGTATTTTTACATGTATTTTAAGTTATTTAAGTTCTTAGGTTTATGAGTGTCACACTGTAAGAGCTTGTGTATGCACGTGTACAGATAATAGAGAGAAAGTGAGAGAGAGTGTGCGTGTGTGATAAATATTAAAGTTAAATAAGGAAATCAGCATGACCTGCTAGCCCGTCATCGGGTTAATGAGCCTTACATGGAGCTGAATAAATGGGCACGCTCTGCGTCCATTCATTTTCCTCCACGCATGTTTAATCCTCGCCACCCTACTGGCGCACGCAACAGCCTGCAGCCCTGCCGAATAGGCAATGAGGAGAGAGAGTCCCACTCCCCATCTGCTGTGGCCCTGAGACCCGGGGGAGTGGAAGATGGCAGGAGCGTATCAAAGGTCAATCTGGAAACAGCCACCCGCTGTGCCTGTGTTTGAAGCCCACTGAGGCAGACGGCCATGCACGGGCCAGCAGACTGGAGCTGGGGTCTTTTTAGCACCTGAAACCTCAGGTTAAAAAAAAAAAGCAGGTAAAACATGTCTTGTTAAGGGAGAAACACAATTGTTTTCAGAAGTTTACATACATTCATCATGTAATGGCAAAATCGTGTTTTTACTGTTTTCTTTGAACTTATCTGTTTACTGTTCCAGATCCCAAGAACTTATCTTTTTACTGTTCCAGATCACAAGGTTTCATTTATTTTAGGTTTTCTGAAATCAAAACAGGGTCTAATATATACATGCACTCAAACAGAAATGGCTTTTTATTTTCCAAGTTTCTCAACTTCTGTTAGTGATAATGATTGTCTCCAGCTTTTAGCGTCTCTGTGCAACTTAACACAGGTTTGTTTGACGGCACTCAATGGATTGACTAATGCACAGTACAATGGGAAGTCCGAGCTGCTCAGTGCACAAGTCAGGATCTGTTCCTACACAACTGCAGATTCCAAGATCAGTTCAAGCACTTATATGTAAGTGCAAGTTATTGGGAGGTGCAGTCACTTTGACAAGGACTATCTCAATCACAGATACTGGTTCCTCAAAAATGAATTAAAATCACATAAATACATTTAAATGTTTGAAGATAAGTAATTAGGAGTTGACCCTGTATAGGACAATCTCCAAGTTCTTTGGTATTCTCCAATCTTGAAAAAACAATGACAATAAATGAGCATTTCACTGCATATCATACAGTGCATGTGTATGTGACAAATCAAATGAATTTGAATAAACTAAATTGCTGAAATTGCCAATCAATGAAATCAATGTATCCATGTGTGTATGTTTTGCTGTGATGGGCTGCCATTCCCATCCAGGATGTAATCCCATGTCAGCCCCAGTGTTCCCAGGATAGGCCAATGATGAAATGACTGCGTTGTGATTAGTGACTTATCAATTTGATATGTCACTTATTAGTGAGATATCGAGCGTTACTGCTTTGCTTCTTTCCATGCCTGAACCTAGATGAAAACACATTTCTGAATCAGCTTTTTATTGACATGTAACTGTCTTTTCAGCGCCATATTAAACCTATCAGCTCATTAAAGAGCTCTTTGTAAGGCTGGAAATGTATTTTAAAGTTTATAATAAGGAGGCACCACAACCACTGGCCTACATGAGTCAATTAGGGCATTTCATTTGAGTGATTTTAATCTCTGTTGGGCTGGAAAACACTTAATTTGACAACCATGAATTCACAGTGTGTGCTTTCACCATTTTTACAAGCTATAGTGTGCATTTAAGCACATTCGCCACTTACCCTCTTGTAAAAAACAAAGTACTAAATCCTACAGTTGTCATTAGTGTGGTCCACTTATCTTTTGTACGTTTTTAAGTGAAAGATAAATAGGCTGTTAAAGGTATAAAAAAAAAAGGTGTATGCTTCACAGTAGGGCAAGTGGACGAGGAACGATAGAGTTGAGAACCCTTTTTTACCAGCAAGAGTGTAGAGAATGAAAAGAATGAAAGTGAATTATCACTTCAAATAATAAACTTGCAGTAGTTAACTAACTGGTTTAGCGGAATAATGATTAGTTCTGTTGCCTCACACCTCCTGTGTACTCCGGTTGTAGGGTGATTGGTATTTCCAAATTGTCCATATTGTGAAATTAAGTGTGTGAGGTTTTTATATGTTGGCTTGTGCCCTGTGATGGGTTTCCCCCACCTTGTGCCATACGTTACCTGGCATAGGTGGTATGGAAAATGTATAGATGGATAGCTTTTAAATTTTGTTGTAGTGAACGTACATTATATTGACAAAAGTATTCAGCCAAACCTGTTTGGCTGAATCCAGGTGTTTCAATTAGGCCCCTTATCTCCAGTGAAGGACAATCTTAATGATTCAGCATGCCAAGACATCTTGAACAATGCTATGCTTTTATGCAACTTTGTGGCAACAGTTTGGGGAAGGTCCTTTTCTATTCCAACATGTCTGTACGCCAGTGCACAAACCAAGGACTATATGGACACGGTTTGATGAGTTTGGTGTAGAAGATCTTGACTGGCCAATGTCAGTGGGGTTGAGAAAGCCCTGACCTTTGTGAGATTGTGAGCCAGGCCTTCTCATCCAACATCAGTGCCGAACCTCATAAATGCTCTACAGAATGAATGGGCACGAATTCTCACAGAAACACTCCAAACTCTTGTGAACATCCTTCCAAGAAGAGTGGAAGCAAAAAGAGGACTGATTTAAAGTACAGTAATATATATATATATATTTGGATACAATGTCATTGCAGGTTTAGAAAAATACTTTTGTCCATATAGTGTATCTGGGTGTAGAACATAAAAAAAAAAAAAAAACATATATAGGGCTCAGGATTATGCAGTATAGTGTGAGATCCTTTTTTTCAGCATAAAATAGGCAGAGATTGAGGAAGGCATGCATCTAGACTGTTTTCTGTTCTGGCACCCTTAGGTGGTGGATTGAAGTTTTTCTAGATGTCTGTACAGCTGAGTCTCTGGCAATCTTCAAACGATGACTAAAAACCTCAAACATGGAAAATAAAAAAATGGGGGACATTGACAAATAAATAGCACAGATACACACGATCATGCATTTTTATTGTTGTTTTCTACAGATGAGATTTCAACATTTTTGTTATGTCATTCCAATGTTCCAGTAGTGGTAAAATTTACCCTTTATAAAAGTAATGATAACTTTTGTTCTACCTGACATATCCCAAAACCCAAATACACAGTTTGAAGTCTGAAGCCTCCCCATTAACACACACCAGCTAGACTTCCATATAAGCACATATATATATATATATTTTTTTAAATCATCATTGACCTATGCTGTGCTCCTTGCACGTATCTGTGCTGCTTAAGGGTACACAAAAGCCTAATATAAATATTACAGAATATTATACCATAAATATTTTAATATCTAGAAGAAGCACTATAAATAAGTATTTCCAGCTTTTGAAAAATAATTTAATTAACAAATTACATATTACATTAAACCAAAACAAATAGGTGAAAAAGAATTTTTTTTACATGAACATTTCTGACAAGAATGGTTGTAAAACCATTAATGGGAGTAAAACCGCGCATGCGCATTGGAGATCCAGTAAAGACAGGACCATTTATATGCTTATACAGTGTTTACAGTAATTTAGCCGTCCTGCCCCTGCCCTCTGTGTGTGTGTGTGTGGTAAAAGACTCAGTGAAGCGAGGCTGAATGAGCCCCATCTAACCACCGGCCTCGAGTTTGATTAAAGAGTCGAGCTGATCGGACATTTCCACTTTTCACACAAGAGCCTACACACACACACACACACACACACACTCATGAGCTTCATGTCTTGGCCGTGCAATTACTCTGTTTGACCCCGAGGCAGTGCGGGCGCGCGCGCGCCGTTCAATATGCGGGAGCGTCTTAACCCGCAAATTAAGGAAATTAGTCGAGTCGCTCATTCTGGGGAAGTGGAGTAAATCGCCGTTCCAGTTAAAAGGATCATTAGAGTCTGAGCAATCCGGGCATGGCAAGTGGTAATTAATGAACGCACTGCTCTGACAATCTGCCCTGCTCGAGCTGCCGCATTATTACAGGGCAAACGCGCGCGGGAAGCACGTGACAATTCCTGACTGTCACGCGCGGCGCTCGTGCTACATCCATGATCACCACAACTCACTGCAGGGACGAACATTAAAGTGTCAAACCATTAAAGTACACCTTCCTCATAAACATCGCCATGTCTCTAAAACATAT
>JAQMYG010000008.1:24108102-24118972 GCA_030014215.1 Clariallabes teugelsi | reverse complement strand
TTGTAAGGATTCCTCAGAGTAAACCCAGGATCTACTGGAGAAATTATTAGGCATGTTACATTGGAAGGAAAACCCAAGTCCTACTTGAAAGATTATCATGCATGTCCCATTGGACAGAGACCTCAGAGTAAACCCCGGGGCCAACTGGAGAAATTATCAGACATGTTCCATTGTACAGAGGCCCTGGGATAGGAACAGGACCCACTGGAGGGATTATCAAGCATGTCCCATTGGACAGAGACCCAGTGTAGAATTTAACTCTTACAGATTAGATAGGAATGTCAGGGGATCCCCAGATGGAGCAAGAGTCTGTCTCTCCCGATCGAGAATTCTGAACAGATCTTCACAGTCCTTCGCCACCTAGAAAAATAAAAAGAATCATTGAAAAATGTAAGAATGAATAAATAAATGAGTAAGGTGATAATGGGACATCAGATAATCTGGGGTTGAGGTTAGCAACGACAATGTGTTTTCTGGGGACACAGTGTGGAATTTTGCTTAAGGCCTCCAAAAGATCAGACGCTGTACAAAGTCAAAGCCTTGGGCTACTGATCAGATGGTCATGAGGGCAAATCCCAGCATAACCAAGCTGCCAGGCTGCCAAGCTGCCAAGCTGGCAATGACCCTTGAGCATGACCCTTAACATGACAACTGTTTAGATGTATCCTGTCTCAAATGAAAGTCACGTTGCAAAAAACTTCGGCTAAATGAGAAATACAAATCCAAAGCTTAGTCTTCTGCTCAGTGTGGTGTCATTTTATAATAAAGATCTCTAGTAGCATTTATGATGTTTGACGTCCTGCTCTGGACAATACAGACGTCTGAGCAAATATGGATAAAATTCACCTAGTAGAAAAGTTATTTCACTAAAGAGGAAAGGACGTGGAATGTAAAAGATGTATATTTCCTTCTGGTAGGGTTTGTTTTTACTTAAAAGGGAACTTTGAATTGTGAATTGACTTGTGAAGTCTCAATCTTGTTCGAATCAATAAATGATGGTGATGGTGGGATTGTTATCGCTTTTGATGTTACAGAAATGTAAGAATTGCTTACTGTAAAGTAGAGGTCACACAAGACTTTTGCCAGTATTTGTAATGTCACTGATCCATTGATCAATTTAAAACCTCTCAGACCTGTACATGAGAGGGTTTCCTTCATATGAAAATATTCAGAAAACCTATTATAATCCTAAAGGTCATGGTAAAGCTCGATGAAAAAATATAATTGTGTCCTTGGTTTCATGTCACTACCGGTTTTTATGTAATGATCACAAAAGACAGAAAATTCCTGTGTGAAAAGATTCGTGTTATTTAGACACTCTAAAAAAGTTTGAGTCAAAAGACCGTCTCAAAGAGACATATGAGGCATAAACTCCAAATAGGCCATCACTCCTGCGATGAGCTCGTATGATCTGTGTCGAGTGAACGCTTCATTTGTGTCCTCATGAGTTCGAGATCACACCCGTCCGTCTTTCCCGGGAGAATGCAGGCATCGCGGAGAGATGCTTTGTATAACATCATCGATTTATAATTCCATCTGAAGGCCGCCAGAGGCTAAAGGAGCGATTGATCTGAGGACACAGATGAACCGGCATGTGGTCAGTGCGCAAATTAATTCATTTTCTACATCTGCTATTCTATTATTATTGCTTTTGATAACCATTTTGTCTGGGGTAATGTATCTAACCATTTGGCAGCTGCAGCGGCGGTCAATAGCAGGAAGTGTAGTCTTACAGCGGCCTGGTGGACTAAAGCTCTTTCAGAGACTTAATTACTCATCACACTTTAGACTGCGTGCGGTTCACAGATTCACAGTGGTATCTATGTCATCTGTGATGTTTAATGTATGTGAGAATTATTATTGCACAAATCATTCTGTATTTGAAAAAAAAAATAGCTAATGAAAATACTAGTTAATAGTTGTTATAATATAAAAAAAGGCTAGAAACTTTGACAAGTGTGTTCAAAATAAAAAATAACTATGACAAAGAAAAGCAGCGTTAAAAAAAGCATAGCTAAATTATTTATTTAAAATAAGGAAAAACACTTTAAGTAATATAGAACAGGTGAATAATTTAAATAATTATAATAATTGAAAGAAAAAAAAAAACCAAGCACAATTAGTTATTTAAAAAAATAATAAGCAGGGTTGAAAGTAATTTTAAATTGCTGCCGTTAATATGTAGCCAAAAGGCAAAGAAAATAAACCATAGAGGTGTTGAACTGTCCTGTAAATTTTGTAAGTTTCTATTTATGTCTCCACCACTTATTCTGGTTTAAAATAGCCTCAGCAAAATAACTGTTTTGCGGTGTTGAATCCGAAATAGTGTGAAATGGAAAGCTAGTGCGGTATATAGGGTGTAGATTCACTTGGGATTTAGCTTTGTTGCAGAAGATAGTTAGCTTTGTCGTTTGCGTTTGCCGTCTACAGAACAACACGGATGGTTCAGAGGCAATTCAGAAAGACTTTGAAGCAGTTACAAAGGAGACAAAGTGTTGTTTAAGATGAGATAACGTTAGCAGATGTATTTTTTCTTGCTGAAAGTGGACAATACCAGCCTCCTGTCACCCATGATAACAAGTGGTTAGCAAATTATGGTTTTCAAAACTGAAATTTTCATCTCAGTTTAAGAAACAAACATATATTGATTTGATATTGCTGTCGTCCTTAATATCATACAATTTCCAAAGTAGGACAACTTTTTCTGTTTAATGATTTAACTGAAATTTTGTTTGTTCTTTGTTCACTATGCAGCAGAATTAGTTCTAGTATTTAGCAAAACTAATCAGGTAATCTGGTATGAAGCACTCTATATGAGTATGTTTTAAAGGTATGGTGATTTGTAGAACATCATCTAGACACATACACACGCGCACACCAACCACCTTCACCTTTAAACTGCATGTGGTCGCCCCCTGCTGGTCGTCGCAAAGTGTTGTGACACATCTCATGACTAATATAGCGCTGTAGCAAGGCTCCATGTGTCCTCACCCCTGCTTTCTTAGAACTGAATTAATTGGTTGCCTATCTCTCTATCACACACACACACACACACATACCCTAAAAAGTGTCCTCTTCACGAAGCCAGTGACTTTAAATAGATTAATTAAACCACAGGGAGTTTTAGTTCAGCAGAGGAAGCGCCGTGAAAGGGGCTGCTGTGGACGTTTTTTGGGGAAGAGTCTGAGCTTTTCTCTGACGGTTCCTTTATGTAAAACACAATTTCGCGGATGACTGGATGGAGAAATGCCATCTAAGGAAGATTTGTGTGTAGTTCTTCTCAAGATGATTTTTTAAAAAATCCTCCATTTTACATGAATGTGTGCTTCATCCCATTGTGATGCTGCCCACATGACTCGTACACGTAGCACAGTGAAGCACATTAGAGCAAACACTTCACGTTGCGTGTAGCTGTCCTCCTGATGTAATCGCTCGAGCCTGACGTCCATGACAATCCCAGAGACTGAGAGAAATCCCACAGCGGAAAAGCAGGAACTGTTCTGATATTGGTTTGTTAACTCAAAGCAGGACAAGCATTCAGATATCAGACGCTGGTTCATCTGGAGGAAAGTGTCACCAGGTTGGACAGGTTTTGTGTTGCGTAGAAAACCTTGTCATGACCGAGAGGGGACATAAAGCAAGACAAATATGGATGGACGTCTTATTTTCTGACTGGACTCATGTTTGTGTGATTCTCAAATGTTAGCTCTATATATTTACGATTACAAAGAGAGAAAGAGAGAGACAAGTATTTTTTAGAAAACATAATTCCTCAGCAATTTGTCAGTCTATCCACAGAGTCATACTAAATTGCTAACTAGCTGGCATGCTAATTGTGAGTGGCCAGATTTTTTAGCAACATTTAGCACTGCGGAAAACTCTATCATCAAACGTACAACATTGTTTGAAGTTTTTGTTCTATTTCTTACCCTAAGTTGACGATAGCAAGTGCTATGGTGCAAATCACTTCAGGTTCATCTTTTCTGGCTATGTACGTTTGTCATGGCATCTGGGTAAAAGATTTGAAGAAAGAGTTAGACGATAGAAATCATCTTAAATTTTAGCCTCCAGCTAATTTGCTACCAAGCCAAGTAACTGGTCTCTAACTAGCTAGTAGGCTAATTACTATTATTTACTAGCAAAATAAAGCAGCAAAATTACAGCAGTAAATCATAAACAAATTAAGTAGCTCTACACACAGCATGAAACAATTCTCTCTGCGTATATTTAGCAAATATGAGATGAGCATTTTAAACAGTAACTATTGTATTGCTCTTGTTTACATTTTAAAAACAGTTTCTGTGGCTTTTTTTTTTGCTGTTTAGCTATAATGGAACACCTTGTGCTTCCCCCACGGAACATGGATGTAAAATAAAGGAAAGCACAAGTTGAGTGTCCTTCACAAAAATGAATGTGCTTATTTCAGAAAATTTGCCTAAATAAATATTAAGCTCTATTAAACCTCACAGACCCACTATATATCTATACGTTACCCTAAAATTGGACATTGGAGTTCTGCTCCAGGGTTCCTGACTCTGTTTTTGCCCTTTTCCCATTTTTGTACTGGCCAGAGCTTAAAAAAGCTCCGATTTTCTCCCTAATATAAGAAGACCTCATATAAGAAGATCTCCCATCCCATAGTTTGTTCCTAAGCTCTTCAAAGTTGCATCTCCCGAACTTCTTAAAAATAATCAAAATAAGAAAATTTATTAAATTTACTTATTGTTTTTTGTTTTTATTGTCCTTATTTAAAATAGTAAATGTAAAATAAATAAAACAATCATTAAGAAATTATCTTATACATAAATGATTAGCATCACCCTGATGACCTCATGCCATAAACAACCATAATTAACCATATTCTTTGCGAATTCTCTACTCTAAAAACTCAACATGGTTTCTTTTTTAAAAGCCAAATGCAATCAGTAACATTTTAAAATAGTTTCCTTAGATTTAATGTTGAAAAAGCAATGAAAATAAATTTAAATGTACTACGCAGCACCACAGACATTGAATCACCCTAATAACTGCTGCTAAAATGGTGAAGGAGATTCCCTCAAGAGGAAATTATAAGGTCAACAAACCAATACTGACTTGCATCTGGGAAGGAGGTTTGAGATTTATGCACCTATGGGACTGTTTATATGTAATATAAAAGCATTTCCAGCAGACTGCTGACTTAGACAAATTTCTTGCTATCTTAAAGACACGCAACAGGTTGTGGCTAATCGTTATGTCCTTGCTGATCTAGGGGACTTTTGCACAGTGATTCATTCTAATAACTAATCCAAAGTATAAGAGCTTCCAAGAGACTTCACATGTTCTCGGTAGCTCTCATCTGCCTGCTCAGCACTGTCAGGAGAATGGGGGGGGGCGTGTAAAGTCCAGATACTGCTACAGGTTCTGAAACTAATGAGGGGCCTATTACTCGGCCCTGTCTGACAACTTGTGCATCTCCAACCCACCGCCTTCTTGCCTTAGATTGAAACTGGACCACAGCATGCAAAGAAAATAGCTCAGCATCATCAATAGGTCTCGGGCAATTCGGCAGCATGCAATCAGGGCTTAAAGCGTTCGAATTACAGTACAGGCAGTCCAGTGCGTGAAAATAAGCTCCCATAATGCACCTCCCAGCTGTGAACACTCAAGGCGAGGGAGTCAAGCTGCTGGCAGGAGAACAAGGCAGCCGTGGTCGTGCCATTAGTTATTAGGCCTGGCACTTTGTTTCCTTTGCAGGAGGCAGGAAAGCTGCTGGGTTCTGTGGCCAGCATCATTACCACTCTTCCCTCTCGGGGACGTTTCATGATGGAAACGCTCTGTGAATACAATGAAGCGGTTTGTAAAAGAGTTTTATACAGTATGAACCTGTGTGTCTAGTGCCTGTTATTTAGGTTATTTATATAGAACTACTGCTGTGCCATGAAATAGTAAACAAGTTGTAGCAGGAAAAATCCACAAGACTAGTGAGACTAGTCATACTAGAAGCACTTCTTTACACATTCTTACAAGTTGTATTAACCACGCGTGCCAGAAGTGGAGCTGCGGAGTGTCTAAACGACCATGTTTCCGACCATATATTGGGGTTTGTCATTTTAACCACACTAAATATTTTACTATATAATTATATTTTAGATAACCAGCCAGAAGCAGAGTTACACTAATTATTTTCCAGTAATAAGTTATCCTTATTTCCTCTTATATCACTGCAATAAACAAATCTATTTCATTTATTGCAGAGTTAAAAACTATTTCGTCAACTTTAGATTTTGATTGGTGTTATGGGACATTCATAAATGTCTATTTTTTTCAATGACACGCAGATATAATAAGCTGCTACCAACCTTCAACTTCTCTCAAAATTGAATACAAATGCTATCTTTATCACAGATGGTAACAAACTAGTAGTAGACACTGTAGACTTCTTCAATAAATGCTAAATAAACATCCCCAATATTTGGATATCTGTTCATTATTAACCCTCATTAGCATCAGCAGCCCTGTGGTTTTAACTATTCTTTCAAACAACTTATACCAAATATATATTTTTTAAAATCCATTCTTATTATAATTTTTATTGTTACTATTCTTCCTTTTTCTAACTAACTCGAGGTCACTGGCTGTTAACGAGTCCATTCTATCTGACACTGTCCTTGGACTAAGAAAAGAACATCTTGCCTAGTAATTAGTAATATGTGGTGTGTGTGAACCAAATGTAAATAAACGAGCGCCTTAATTTGTTTTTAATAGTATGTGGTGTATTGAGGTGGGAGTTAAATAACACTGCATTATCTTCTTAGTGTTATCTTGGCTTTTTTAGACATTGAGACCTCACACACACACGCAAACAGAGAGAAATTCATAGGTTGACTTTTTAACATTTTTGTGTTATAAAGTTTTATGTTCTTTTATTGAAGTAATAAAAAGCAAGCTCAGGGATGTTGGCTTAACATTTTTAGGAGGCTCTTGAGGCTTAATGTGCTACATTTTTAAGTGGCTTTCTAAATACTGCTCATGATGTCTGTGCAGGGTTGGAAAAGTGCAGAAAATGATTCTTCTTAAATTAACTTTCAGGGCTATATTTCATACATCTCCACAAAGGATTGTTTTCATGTTGTTAAAACTATAACAACAGTTGAAACTAAGACAATTCCTGGACAGAAATGAAGTAGGGGCTGAAAAGTGTAAATACTTGTCCTGGATAAAACAGTCAAAACGGCTCAAACGTACCCCACACAATTGCCAGAATTTATACTGGCAGTGAGTCTAGTGAGTGTGTGTGAGTGGAGGGGGCTTAGCCAATTTGCCCTATCAATGAGCCTCCTGCAAGGTTCACTCACACACAGACAATGTAACATGATCCCTTGCATTAACTTGAATAGAGTGATCACTGGACATTTTTCAATGGGGCGAGTTCAGTTTTGAAGGGGTTAATTCTTTTTGAGTTAGGCCTACTTGATTTTTTTCCAGAGATTTTTGAGCTGTTTGATATAATGTGTCTTGCCTCCATTTGGACCAAAAGTAACGAACTACGGCATGAATGCAAAAAAAATTTCATAACTTGAAAAATTGTTGCAATTTCTAGCAGGCAGAATTTTTATTAAATATTTCCATAGTGTTCATACCCAACAGAAAAAAAAATTTTTCTTGAGGAAACAAAAAACATCACTCTGATTCCTTCGAAAAATAATAGTGAGCCACAGTTTTTGGGTTGATAAAGATGCAATAAACTTTTAGCCCCTAATAATGAACACATGCTCACACCATTTTATAAGGACAGACAGTAGTGTAAAATAAAAATGACAAATGTGAAAACTTTTGGCATAAACCATTTTTGCTTTGAAATAATTTTCATGCATTTCACTGATTTTAATTGATTGATTGCCATCTTTGTCTCAATGCTTTTAATTGATTGATTCCCATGTTTGTCCTCCAGAACTTGAGATGGTGCTGTGAAGTGTTTTATGAGGCTAGATGAATATTTAAGACATTTTAAGGCCTTTATGTTGAATATGTAATATACATTTAAAGACCTCAGGAGCAGTTCACAGCATATTCACCAAAAAATAAATCCAGCACGGGCTAGCTTTGAATAACTGATGTAAATCACAGCTGTCATACCAACATTGAGCTCTTCTCCAGTTCAACCATCGAGTCATGGCGACATAATTTTTCCCTCTAATATGGTCAATATCGTTCTAAATGAATGATACGGCCAGACTTATAATTGCAGCAGCCCACACTGGCTGTAATTTGCTCTTTATTTTCAACCTGAATACCAATTAACTGACAGAGCTGTCTTCTTGAGAACTTGGTAATATGGGGTTGATGAACACTCATTTGCTTATGGAGATTCGCAGGAATGGGTTATGAAAAGGAAAACAAAACCCTCATCCGCTGGTTGGTTAGAGCCGAATTCCATCGATCGTGCCTTGGGCTAATGGTCTCTATAATTAACAGCGTCGATATTCGAGCGCACGTGCAGCTGAGTGTACAGTACGCCAGAGCTGGTCTGGAGCTTGACATTTCCCAAATTGTGTTTGATTGATCTTCTTCCTGTGTATGTGTGTGTGTGTGTGTGTGTACAGAGCATGAAAGGCGATGAGGAGGAAGAGAAGAGAGAAAAGGCATTCACTAAAATTAGAAGATATGCAAGCGAGACATTATTTCAATCTAAAAATACCTGTTACATACAAATAACTGAAGCTATAAAACACATTCAGGAAATAGGAACCAGGAGATTTAGAAAGCAAGACATCAAATCTGTTTATATTGAGTGATTCTTATGCTGTATTCTCATTCTTCTTGTGAGAAATCTGCAGCTATTTCCTGGTGTCACAGAGAGACATTCTTATTGCTAGCACAGTTACGATGGCATTTCATAGAGAAAACCATTTCAACAATCTCAGACATAAGTGATGCGTGTCAGGTGTCATTGTTAGTGCCTAAAAACAGAAGAGCGAAAGCATATTTTCTCATGCTCCATTTTCCAGACATGTCCATCATCATGCTAATGATCCAGTCAGGATTATTTACAGCCTTCCCATTACATTTACATTTACAGCACATACAGGCACACTTGCCAGATGCAGGAGTGTACCTATGCTCCCAGCATCCTATGTTCTAAGGGTCCTATGTTCCATATCTCATTTTTCTGTTAACTCACATTAAACAGCTTATTCTGTGACACATTCCAAGACAAAATATTTCTTGAATATAATCCAATTTATTAAATTGGAACAAAGCCTCAAAATGTTTTAAATGCAATAAAACTAACAGTTAGCATTTTATGTGGTTTTAGCGGCCTCCAGTAAGAATGTCATCAAACTAATAGAGAGCTGGGGAACATCTTTTTTAAAGGTTTTCATTAGGTGCTATATAGACCAGGAGAACTATATAGCACCAAATGTTCAGGGGAACATGAACATGGGAACCCTGGGGATGCTTTTTCATGCTCACATTATGTACCTTATAAATCTGTGCACTTTAGACCCTGGGAACATAGGGATGACCCCACCAGATGCTAGTTGGCATGCTATAGCAAAGGACAACATGGAGCTTAAGCTAAGCTAACAATGCACGCAATGATAACTTGCTAATTTTTATCTAATCATAAAATATAAACCAATCAGATTTTAGTTTTAGCGTCCTGATGTAAGGTTACATACAAATTTTCCAGCTACAGTTTACACTAGCGATATTTGGTGTTGGGAACGCTGTGTAGAGCAAGGCTAATTTTAATTCACTAATAGATACAGTAATTAGAAGAAAAAAAAAACCTTGCTTTTAAATTTTTATTTTGATTTGATTGCTGTTATTTTAATTCCTATTAAAGTGTGGATGTTCTAACATTGTTAAATATTGCTAATGCATTAGATTTAATATGTTGAATTTTTTTGCGCTGACATTTTCCACATTAAATTCCACCTAAATTTCCCAGAACGTTCAGTTTCAGAGGTTAAAACTAGCAACGTACATCCACCATCTAAATGATGCTGTCTTACTTCTATGGCACTACATGGAACAGATTTCATAAAGAAAAACTAGTCAATGGCCACAGAAGAGCAATCATGATTTAGGGTAAAACATGTTTATTTCATTCTGCAATCCTCAGGGCTTACTGACATGACTAGCTACACTTATAGTGTTTTATTAGTGCTGAAGCAGTTATTCTGTTTTGCAGCATTTTAGTAATGGAATTTTTTTGCATTATACATTCTATTATGCTTGATGATGCAAGTAGGGGAAAGAGCGTGAACCACTGAATTATGGGCATAAAGAAGACAAAGAGAGAGAGAGCGAGAGAGAGAGAGAGAGAGCACCAGCAACAGATCAATATAAAATTTTATTTTCGCCCAAAGTTACTTTTGACAGAAATGTTCCAGACATACTATTATAGTACTTATTAAACTACTGATATTTTACACCACAATGGTGATAAAAACATGTCATGGCTTGGTGTCCCTTCTTACCAACGTACTAAGAAACAGCTAGAAAAATCTTCAGTGTACTGGAAGTAAAAATGCACACTGGCAGTTAACCCAATTTCTCTCATAACTACAGTAATTAGCTTATTTATCTACTTGTTAGTTGGCCTAATTTCTCTGCTCATTATTCAGGTTAATTTCTCTGCTTGCCTATTAGCTTTTTTTTTTTTTGTCTACCCACTAGTTAGCCTAATTTCTCTACTGACTAGTTAGGATAATTGTTCTGCTGGCTAGTTATGCTAATGTCCCTGCATGATAGTTAGGATAATTGTTCTGTTAGCTAGTTAGCCTAATTTCTCTGCTGGCTAGTTAGACTAATTTTACTGCTCGGTAGTTAGCTTAATTTTTCTGGTCATTTTTATTTCTCTACAGGCTAGCCTATTTTT
>JAQMYG010000008.1:24087188-24097994 GCA_030014215.1 Clariallabes teugelsi | reverse complement strand
GTATGACATCCACTAAGTCTCTCACAATATCCCTAACTTATTGTGAGTAGTGTATACTGTATATATATTTTAGAGACAAGGCATTATGTAAATCCAGCTTTGCTTTCTGCATTCATCAATTATACAGTAATATTTACTGCTAGAAGCTTTGACAGCCTGTACATAATTAAACATGATAAATTTTGCGCCAAATGTACATAAAAAAAAATCTTAGAAAATCATAGAAGAAGAATTTTTTTTGTTCTTAGGCTGTGAGGTGTCATCGGGTGGCAACATGTTACATATATAAACTGAACCTTTAGCTAGGTTTCAGTTTGAATACATGGACAATAAATTATACCACAATTACGAGATGTTATCTCCTCTTTATGTGATTTATGCTTGAGAAACCAGTGAGAACATGATGTTATGGTTGAGCATTTGCAAAGAAACAGGCTTAGTGGAAATGTTTAGATTTTCAAGGTGAAAAAAATTATGTAGTAATGTAGTAGAGGTCGTATCACGGTCGTATGAATGGGAATAAATACAATGGTCCTCAGTGGCCTCCGAGGCCCCTAGATGGACTACAGAGGTTCCTAGATGGATGGAATTCCCTTATAAAATTGCACACATTCTATCTGACACTTTATTTTAAGCAAAGAGTTATCACACCAATTATTTACTTTGTTTCATTAATTACTGTAACTTGCATAGTACTTTATATTTAGCAGTGAAATAATTTAGGTTGATAATAATGGGAAAGAATGGATCTTATTTCCCGAATCCACAATATGATCACAACACAGTTTAATCTAAAGTATAAGCAGAGGCATACCTTACCATCAGGGATCATATAACATGGCTTGCATGTCCGTGCATGGCATTGTGTATGTCTTAGCTGGTCAACTCCATTGCTTGCATGGCAATCGATGTATTACAGCAGCATGAAAATCAAGACTCAGGATTAAGGTGTGATAGCACAACAGGACTAAAGTAAGTTTCATAAATAATACAGATTATCTCATTTTGACTTAAAAATAGACTGTAGATGGACATGAGAAAATTATTCAGATGAGGCAGAAACATGAAGGCAGAAAGGAGAGAGGAAGAGAGGAAGAGAGGTAAGCCCTGGCTGTAGTCGTTGACAGGTTTCTGAAATATTCAAATCAGATCAATAACCATGCCATGATTAAAGCCACAGAGACCAGACTTTATTCTTGTATTTGGTGTGAACATTAGCAGAAGCTCATGCCGCCCCATGATTGGCTGATTGAAGTAAACCAAATGAACTGCGTGACGGGGGGCATGTGCCCCAGTAGAGATTTACTTCCTGTGTCTTGTATTTCGTGTGCTTTATACTGTAGTGAATGAACCTGCAAGTTGACATGAAACTTCAGGAGATGTCTTTTCTGGTGGAAGCTCATCGGATTGCTCATAGTTCTTTGGCCTGGTTCAGGGTTTTGTCTTTCTAAAGAGGTTCAACATGGTGGCTGTTTTTTAAATAAGGAAACTCAATGAGTACGACTAATGGATTACCCATCTCATCCAATTGCTGCGTCAGAAAATCTAATTCCAGGATTATGCGGAGGCCAAAATGCAAAAATAAAACAAAAACCAAGCCTAGATTAAGATCACATGGTTCCTTACTGGAGGAAAGCTATTAATGTGCTGAGAATGATCTATCACAAAAATGTTAACTGCCCAGTGGTCATCCTTCAATTGATAAATGAAATAGTTGGGGACGAGTACATCGTCCAAAGCCAAGGATGAACCACAGGCCATACGTGTATCCTTCAAAGTACACCAATGTGAGGCCTCTGAGTGGCGCAGTGGTAAAGTGCTCGCCCTCTCATCCGGAGAACGCGAGTTAGATTCCCGGGTGATGCTGTAACCTCTCGCAGCCAGAGGTCTAGAGAGAGAGCTGATTGGCCGAGTCCTCTCAGAGGGGAGGGATGAGGAGTACTTAGTGCTTCCACATTAATCCGAAAATTAGGGAAAAATCTCTAATCCAAACAAAGTACACCAATGTGATAAGTACACATACTAACTATAAATCCAACGAAGCTCCTTAAAACCATCCCAGTGATCACCAAAAGCTAACCTCGATACTGTTGATTATGCAATTTCTTTTTTTTTGCCACATACCACTGAAGGGTTCATTTTTTGAATGCTTTTTTTTGGTCATGTTGAGTTACTGAGGGCTTTATTTGGTCAATTCTTCATTTCCATCAACGCTGAATCATTGTACTATAAGAGGAGCCATCAGACAAGGATGGTCACAGTGGCCAGTTTGCAGGAAATGGCCATTTTCCTCTTTGATTGTACTTGTTGTTTGCAATTTAGATGGCAGCCATGAAGTGGAACGTTCCTTGGAGCTGAGATTGCTGGAGAAAGATACTGCCATGGTCTGGCTTGGCAGACTGATGTCCATTTTTATATTTTTCTTTAAAGCAGAAATGGTTTTAAAAGAAATTTAGATTTGTACAGAGGAGCCATTTGCAAGAGTGAGCTATTAGTTCTAAATTGCTCACATGGGTTTAATTATTTATTTCCTTTTATTCAGTCTAAGTGGATTAATGCAAGTACGCAATATCATAGAGGACTGTTTTTGCCTGAGCGTTCCTATTTTATTTGTAATTCTCCCTTATGAAGGGATTCCTGCTTATCCTTGGCCTTGCTCGTTTTCCAGCTCACTGGTCGTTATTTGTTCCTGCAAAAACAAAGAGTTTTTTTTCTGAGAAAGTGCACAACCTACAAGCTGTCTTCTGTGTGCAAGAATTGCTTATTACTTTCTTGGGGGACGAAAATTAATTCAGCTGAGACCAATATTTAATATTAATGTCATAAAAAATGGATAGATGGTGTGGCGGAGGTGGAACGTGTTTCTCCCACTGACTAATTCAAGGATATTAGAGCGACTTGTTTGTTTTTACGGTGTCCCGTCGTGAAGGCAGGGTCAGGATGAATTAAACAGCACAGCACTTCAGAGAGGGAGAGAGAGAGAGAGAGAGCAAAAGAGATAAAGAGTGTTTTAAAAAACATCCCCTCAAAACACAGGAAAGATGAAGTGAAGCGTAACCAGTCATGCAAACAGGACCTTAGGAGGGCTGTTTTATTTATTTATTATTTTTTTTTAAATATGACTGTTCCATATTTATCATCACCCTAGGTGTGTTTGCTTCGATATGATGAGCATTTGAAAGACATCAGAAACTGTTTAGGTTGGGATATTAAACATCAAAGTGTGCCTCTGTTGATCTACACTTTGAGTTAACATTACTGTAGCTTGCCAAGGTTAAAACATGGGTGGAAAAGCCATTTCCTGGCTCAGCACTGGGTTCTGGAACAAAAAAGTTGGCATGTTTGGGGAAAAAAAAAAAGTTGGCAAAAAGTGGTTGTTATAGGGTAAACATTAAGCACTGCTCAAGAACTGAGTTTTACTTTAAAGTTTCTAAACTGATGATCCATATGTGTAGGCACATTTTGGCAGAACTTTGTGCCAGGTGGCACGTGGTGTACTGGTCCAGGGTCTGGGTTTGATTCCTGTCCGTGCAAGTTCTCCCCGTGCTTGGTGGGTTTCCTCCAGATGCTCTGGAGGGAACCAACAAAGCATGGGACGTTCAGATTAGGCTAATTGGCATTCCCAAATTGCCTGTAGTGTGTGAATAAGCGTGTGAATGTTGACCGGAGGTCCTACCACAGTCGTACAAATGGGAACAAATACAATGGTCCAGTGGTCACTATTGGCCTCCACAGCCCCTAGTTGGACTACAGAGGTTCCTAGATTGAGGGATTGAAATTGATCGTAGTGTGTGATTGAGCATGTGTGTGTGTCCTGCAAAGGATTGGCACCCCATTCAGGGTCAAATCAATTAAAAATAAAACTCAAATTTTAATACTCAAATTTTTGAAAATTCAAATACCATGATAAAGTGGTTTAGATGAAGAGTGAGTGAGTGAGTAACAGTGTTCCTGCACTACAGATAAAAAACTATTCATCCATCTGTCCTTCCATCCATTATCTTCAATGATTTTTCTGTAAAGGGTCTCAGATGGCCAGGAATCTATCCCAGAGAACTAAGGGCACAAGGCGAGGTACACCTTGGGCCGGGTGCCCATCCATCACAGGGCACAAGCACACACACACTCACACACCCAATTATACAGGACATTTTTAAATGCCATGTCTTTGGAACCCAGGAGGAAACCATAGTATCTGGAGGAAACCAACCAAGCAGCAAAGAAACCAAAATCCATGCACACACCAGGTGTAAGATTTGAACCCCAACCCTGCAGGTGTGAACCATGCAGTCTCAAATCAGTTTCTTTTATGGTTGGAATTTTGTACTTCAGCAATGCAAGAGATAAAGCAGATTGTGAAAGTGCATGGAACTGATTGAACACTGATGACTATAAATGAAAACATAAAAAAAATTAAGCCATTTTCAAAGTTGCATTGTAGCAGAATTTATAGTTTGTTTTTACTATGCAAATTATCTTGGGAGAACCTGGGGAAGAAAAATGAGGAAAATCAGCCTAGGAACCAAGCCTTACATAAAATCACATGGTACCGTATTCATTCATCCTGGAGGAAAGCCAGATTTACTATCAACTGTTGACTTGAACACATATACAAAATGGATCAATTATGGAGAAATTAATGGTTGGTTCAACAGCCAATAGGTTTTCCAAAACTGTCACACCTTGCAAATCTTTAGACAGAAGTCCAAGCTCATGGTGGATCAAACCAGGGACTCTACCAGGGAATTCTACCCTCAAGATATATTTAATCAATTCTTATGAACTTGGATTATCGAGAAATGTTAAATCCATGACCGATCAAGACTGATCAGCTCTTTTTCTTTGGCAGACTTGAAGTGAATTGATGGGTCACCTCTAAATGCCAAAGTGAGAATCAGTTTCTGTGAGCTTCATGGCCCAAAGGCAGCGAAGATGTCTCACTCTATTGATGCCTGAGGTGGCTACAGCTCACTAAAGAGGGCTGTAACTCTTGAAGTAAACTCAAAATGAGAATAGATGGTAGGTGTCCATCGTGCAGGGAGGAACTGGTCGACCATAAAGGGAAAGATGTATGATGGTGTAAGGATGAGTAATTCCATACCAGAGGGGGACAAAAAAAAAAATAGTCTGACCCACGTTGGTTCCAGTGCTCTGTGACAGGACCACAAAGTTTCCTCTCGGCTGTTATTGTGTCTTCTAGGTCATATGTTACAGACACTTCAAAAAGAGGCCTCGGAGTTTTTCGTTTTTATTTTATAGTCTTCTGTTTTTGTGATTTGACATGTTTAATGATACCAATAATCAGCTATACAATATATTAAATTAAAATATTATTCACTTCAAAATGAACATATTTCAATAGTCAAGAATTCATTTAGAATCTAGTGCTTGTTCTCCTGAAGTAAAGCCTGTACAATGTAGGGGGCATATAAACTGCTCTATTTGAAAGTTTCAAAGCACTATGTGCTCTTCTTGATAAGATATATTCAATATATATATAACTTGAACAAAGACAGTATCCTTGAAAAGTACTGGAACAGCAAAGCATATTCTATTGTTTTTTGGTATGCACAGAAGACATTTGTGTTTAAGATCAAAAGATGAAAATGGGACAATAGATCGTGATAGATTATATTTAAATCTAGCTCGCTGACTTGTTAAACGTCTCAGAACATGGCACATTAATTCCATTTTTTTGCGACCAAATATATTGGAACACCAAGTTGCCCAGGTGTGCCTTGTTAGATCGATTGGTTGTTTAAGCAATTTGCAGCTCTGAATGTCTACTCTTGGTTTGAGGCATGGTCTTTGTTAAAAAGAAGGACGCAACATGAAGACCAGAGGGTTCTGGAGAGTTGTGTTATTAGGGGGGAAAGGAAGCCATTTTGAAGAAAGGAAAAGAAGGAAAATCAATCAGAGCCATTGTACAAGCATTGGGCATAGCCAATACAGCAATTTGAAATGCCTTGCAAAAAAAAGAAACCACTAGGGTGTACTAATAGCCAGACATCGAACAGGTTGCACCAGGGAAAACAGGAACAGTTGATGTCAGAAACGTCATGTATCACACGGGCAGCATTCGAAGACTTTGAGAGCAGAAATGTAGAGAGAGAGAGAAGACACATACATTCTGGAACCAAGATTAACCAAGGATCCCTATAAATAATGTAAGTACTGTACATTTAACTTGAAGATGTTTTTAAATAAGGACATTTTACTCAAACTTGAGTTAAATGAGCTGCATCAATCTAAACACTGTAATAAGTACGCATGATTTAAATATTATCATTACTGCTTAATCATGACTAACACCATAAATGTTCCAAGCAAAAATATCACCCTAATAAATGCACTAAACTCGGCTTTCATAAAGACTGAACCTTTTTTTTTTTTTTTTTTCTTTTCATTTTGTTTTGGAATAAATTCAGTCTCCAGCCCATTTCACTGTTGCCCCATTAGACTGTGAAACCTTTAAAACACACACATACAAACACTCATCATACACAGTTAAGCTCTAAATATCCATAGTTTCTGCTTGTACATCATGTGTAATTTACGTAGGAATAACCAGAACAGAATAAAAGTTCTTTATATCATATACCACAAATCAAAAATTCACAAACCTGATTGAACATGTTCCTAAAGTTGTATTGATCTAAATAATTACTATTATAAATTGTCACAGCGCATAAAAATACAGAAGCTACAGCTTTTCATTGGCTTTTGTTTAAATGACATATTGAATACTGTACATTGTTACTTACAAACTGGTGGTTATGCAGTTACAATGAAAAAATAAAAACATTGATTTATATTATAGAAGTAATTATTTACCCATTTTCAATCTTCCATTCCTCAGAAAAGCACTTAAGGTAGTTCATAACTAGAGAGGGGAAAACTCTGTTGAATTGGTATTGGATCAGATTTTTTTAAACTCCTAATCACTCATGACTGTGTATTTTAAAACCTTAATACTTTTTGGTCAAAGGCCTAACCACTTGTTCACCTGCTATCCTCATTAACTTTGTTACTATGTTATGTAATATTATTAGTATATTAGATAGTTTATTAGCATTCCTGCAAGTAGCTTATAATTCAAATCTTACAAATATAAAATGTTTATGGAGTGTCCCACAGGGCTCCATTTAAGGTCCGCTGCTCTCCAGTTTTTATAGAATTCTGCTTGTTTGCATTAAAGGCATAAAAGTGAATCCTATGCGTCTGCTATCTTACTATACACCTAGACGTGCTGATGCGATCTGATGAGATACGAACCTTTATAGAATCAGGGTGAATAGGTCCAGTAATTTTTCAAATAAGCAAACAAAACAAGCGAACAACAACAACAACAAAACAACCTACAAATCTGAACTAGTAGTGGGTGCAAAGGCAAGACAGCACAGGCAAGGTGGCAGCTCAGCATGTGTGAACATCTTTAAGAGTGTTGTGAAAAGTCAACACCGTCCCAGGCGGCTCCTCGTGAATCTGCCGAGGGAGCGCCAAGTGTTGCAAAGCTGTCATCCTGGCATCTTTAAAGGATCTGAAATATAAGAATGTTTTCATTTGTTTTAGATGCACTTTGCTCTCAATATGAAGTTGTCTCTCTCTCTTTTTTTTTAAACATCATTGTTTTATTATGGCGTTTGGAGGGAATGGAAAAAATGAAGATGCTCTCCCCCCTTTCTGAGTAGGTGTATCAGGATCTGGCAGGCTATTTTGGATGATGGAATGCTGTTTGTTGAATTCGGTGTTACCAGCACAATCTGTACTCCTTCACCTAGAGATGGTAGGGTATGAGATCATGATTTATCTTAATGATATTTCTTAAATATTGATGGATTCTATGTAAGAAAAGAACCGATTGTTTGAATATAGAAAACAGCATGAAGGGAAGCTTTAAGGTCTGTCAAGGATCACTTTCAATGTGCTGCTGTAAACCCATCCAACACTATATACTAAAATGAAATGTAACAAATTCTTTTTTTATTTAATTGTGATTATTTTTAAACCACTTGACTTACTAGAGCTCACTCTGGCTTATATTTCTGCACTGAACCATGTCACAACACAGAAGGAGGTTTATGGGTAAGCATACTGTAGCACACAGAGGTGCACCCATGGCCGGATGTAATTTTTTAATCTGACTGCAACTATAACAACGCACTAAAATAACACAGAATGAAAATGAGCAAAAAGCATATTTTACTTCATATTAATATACAGTACAGTATATTTACATACATGCGAATAGTAGAAGTATTTACAATAATTATTTGTAGCTAGCTAAAGTCTCATAGTTAGCATGAACAATGGGTTTAGGTTTAAGTAAAACAAAAATAAACTGCATTTCATGGACAATTCATAAGCAATAATTTTTCTCTTAAGTAAGAAATAACACAGTGGTGTGATGCAGTCTGATGCAAAGTTTTATTAAAGAATGACATCATGCATTTTTTATGCTTAGTGTCTGATGCTGACGAACATTCGCGAAAAGTTCATTCCTCCTCTAACAATTTCTATTTTTTTGGCTTGAACAAAAACAAACAAACAAACCAAAAACATGGTATGCAATGGAGGAACTCTTTCTACAAAGAAAATACAGTAAATCAACTTTTGATCAATCAGAATCTGATATTCAATAGCGCTAAGGTGTAACATGAATCAGTTCTAGTGAAAATGTTCATGTGCCATGATCGGATTATTGCCATTTATTTCCATTTGCTTTTTCATTGCAAAATAATTGTTTGTTTTTACATAAACAAGATTTGACAAAAAGATCAACATCATACACACTACACTACCACCCCAAGTTCTTTAATAACTTTTTTAAAGGTCAGTCTGCCTAGAAAAGATAGTCATCATTACACCAGGATGAAGATCCCAGTCCATCAAACGGCATGTACAAATTGGCGTAATGAGAGTTTAGTTCCCACATGCTGTTTTGAGACTCAAAGTCTCGCCACGAATGCCAATTGGGTTGAATGAGCATAAAGAAACTAGCACACAAGCGAAGAGAGAACTGCGAGTCGGCCCGACTCTTGCTCTGAATCCTGTCTCGACATTGTGGCGGGAAAAAAGGCAAAGCCGAGGAATGAAAAATGAAGAGATAAATTCAAGGAATTATTTTGCACGAAAGTGTGAAAAGCAAAAATGGTGCAGTGTATTAAAAAAAAACTGTACCATCGCTTGGAAATTACACATGAATAAAACATCAAGTGTTTCAAAACTGCACACAAGGCCAAGGAGTCCTGCAAAGCTAAACGGATATTAATTAAAAAATATTGCAGGAAACTGAAAATGTGTATAAACAAATAGGAAAGACCGAATAGATCATTGGAGTATAGGGCAGTTAGGAATAGGCATTGCTTTGATTTAAGACTTTATCTGCTTATTGTGTAATAAATCTTTTAGCTACAGGGCCCCGAAGCAGGAAAAAGGACAAGCTGACGGAATTATGCACACACTGAAAAATGCGCTTGCCCTGTCTAACCTTTACATAATAACTCAACAAGTACTGTCGACTCTTCCTAAATAGGTCAACGCAATCATCAGCTTTTTCTTCCTTTGAGCCTGAAAAAGGCAGTTGATCGCTGAGTGGCCGTAAACCCCGGCAACTTTGTGGCAATCGGATTGATCACTGCAGAGTGGGCTTTAAAGTCAAGGGGTGGGGATTGGGGATTATGATGAAGAATATCCCACTTTTGCATTCCCACCGAACGATTTTCAATCGTCTTGGCCGGGGTAAACAAGAAAATAATGCCTCAACGTCAAAAAAAGAAACATCCGTGGACAGGACAACGATTGCCATGGAGGAGATTTTTTTAACCATAACTGGAATGAGTAATGAGCGAAGGCAGGATGGGGGTAAAAGTCTTATTTGAAGCGGTCACAGGCTATTTTATATCCTCCCTCACATCAATATTGTAGCAGTCAATAAAAACACTCTGTCCTTAGTGATTTTTAACCAGTATTAAGCATAGGCGATCGATAGAGCGGAGGCGTTTCTGACTCGAAGCGGGAGCCGCATGAGCATAAATGTTTTGTATTTAGGGATGGACTTTTTACTTTTTTTTTTAATTTTTTTTTTTTACAAATCTCTGTGGGTGTATTGCTATGACAAATGATATGTATGCTGTGTGTCTGCAGTCGGAATGCATAGCCATTTCACTCATTAAAATAAAACAAATTTTACTTAGTTGATGTCATGAATCCTTGTTTGGAATTATAAACAAACATAACATTAACACCATGTGATGATATACTGTAATGTTTTGAATCCCTATGAAGTCTTACTTACTAAAGTTCCGCCTTAGTAAAATTCAAGAGTGTTCAAGAGTAAAACCTGCTAGGGTATATTAGCAATCAGATGTAACTAGCTAGAATTTGTCAAGTATAAATTTTAAATGTTAAAATTAACCAACTGTATAATTTACTAAATGTAATGCTCAGGAAGTTCAACACTCTAATTAACAGCATTTAGCTAGTAATTTATTAAAATTAACAAGACTAGTTTACAAAACTCAACTATCTAGCAAATTTAGATATGTGCTTCACATACACTTAAATTATGAAGCGTTACTTTTTAGCACTAATTTACAAAAGTAAACTAGCCAATTTAATTACCTATTTATTTTAGCAATGTATTTTACAAAATAGTAACAACTACAGTAATAACTGGCTAATTTAATACACCATAAATTACTAATTAGCTAGATAGTTAATAAGCAAGCAGATAAGTTAACAAGCAGATTTACGGCCTCCGAGTGGCGCAGTGGTAAAGCGCTCGCCCTATCATCCGGAGATCGC
>JAQMYG010000008.1:24042101-24062475 GCA_030014215.1 Clariallabes teugelsi | reverse complement strand
TATATTCAATATAATATGCAGAATGCCTGGATCAGCATATTAGAATGGATTTTATAAGTTAAAAAAAAACTTTAAACGGCTAACCATCTAGTAAGAACACCATCCAGGCAGCGATTCTACATATTCCCTAAACTTATTTTTAAATCATGTTAATAACTCCAACACTCCCTGTCTTAAAGTTGCTATGAAAAAACTCCCAGAAAGACCTTATATGCCTTTAGCAGAAAGCGACAGTCAGCATCTTCCTTTTAACAACACCGTTGGATTTATCCATTTCTCGTAATGTTATTTAAACCCAAATGTCCTAAACCTCTGCACCTTGCTCAAGGTTGAAGTGTGTAAAAATGATCTCATTGTTATAATTGATGCAGCGTAATTGAAAATTTATGTCTTTTTATGGTCCACGGCCGACTGATTTTAGAGTATATGGGCAATAATGTTGCACAGAGAGAGAGAAAGGTTAAGGAAGACGTACCGGGCCTGAGTTGTAGATCATCTTGCTGTAGAACGCAACAGTTCTCGTAATGTTTAATGGGCTGGGTTATTGCAGCTGTGCACTGCTCTTTCGTTTCACACTTCTGCACAACATTTGAAGGAAACGCCCGAATCCTATTAGCAGCACTGTTAATTCACAAGTCCTTCCCTGAAACCTGGGATTAATCTTAATCAGACCTTCATATGCTACAGTACCATGTGAAAGTCTCTGACCACATGAGAAAATGATGTGCGAAGCAATTTATCTTGATAGCAATTGTATATTTGGATGATACAGCATACTCAGGCATGGACTGAATCATATATGATGGCCAATCATACCTGAGAACAAAATCTGTGTACGAATAGCATGCATGAATCTCATCCTCTGGATCCTCATCAAGGGGAATCGTGCCTAATGTAAAAATGCCCCAGAACTCTGATGTTTCCTAAACAGATTCTTTTTGAAGAGGGCTCTTTTATGAAGACCAAAAAAGAAAACTGTTACAGTCCAAGGGACATTTTTAACCATGGTTTCAAACCCTGGTGATGAAGTACTTGTTTATTAAAACAGAAACCTTTACCACAAAGTAAACCACTGTATTTATTTTTCTTCCAACACTGTAATCTGTGTCTACGATTGGGCATCTCAAATCTCATCCATCTCAAAATACTCTTGAGAATAGCATTTCCACATGTTTTAATTTTCCATACAGACCACATATTAAACAAAAATGAAAAATGAATAAGCAAGGGTTTCTAAAGACCTTTTACACAATTGAAACCAACAGGGATGTCAAAAGAATCTTTCAATGGAATCAATTTAAATAACGATTATTTTAAATCAAGTGTTTCTGCTATATCCAGTAATGGGATTCCATTTTTAAAAAAGCAAAAAAGACTTCCATGAAGGTCCTGCCAGGATTGTTGGTTTCTAATCGGTCCTCCATTGGGCTTCCATGCTAAGAATACTCTATAAAGTGTGACTTAAAAGATGCCTGTCCAATAGCAAGTAGTTTAATGTTATTCATAGAACTTTTTATAGATTCTTCTCTTAGGACGAATTTCTCTTTATGGCTCAGATTGTTTACATCATTGGCTGAAATGCACCCCAGAAGACCAGCAACACATTAGGTCTTTTTGAGAAACTCTGCTACCTTTAAGAACAGAAAAGAACAGAAACATTGTGACTTTTGTTGCATTTGACTTTCTGCATCTTATTGTCAGTCCTCAGCATCCTCAATCACTTCTGATTTGCCTTTCTGCAAAAATGATTTCGTAGCGGCAGTTGATCTCACGGACTATTTTTAATAAGATTTTCTCTGTGAGTCAAGGTGTTGACTTTAGTGCCAGATGACTCTGCCAGATGCTGAGCATGCATTTGACTGGATTTCTTTCTGTCCTTTATAAAAATGCCCTTTAAAATGCAGACAGTTTTTCTATATTTTTCATTGCATTTTTCATTTAAAGGTGTTTTATTTAGATATAATCTTGAACATAAAATTTTGCAGATCCTGTTGGGTAGAATGTTTCCTGCTGGCCACATTGTTGATGAAAACTGTGACGCACATTGTTAAGTCAGGCCTCTATAATCCTTTTGAGGTGTAATGGTATATATTAATACAATATAGTGAACCTTGCCTGACTTTCCAGTTTTACAATTATTTCAAATGTCAAATCATCACCAAATAAATAATTACCAAATAGTTTCAAATAATTAGCTAGACATTACAAAAATAATCCTACAAAAAGTACAAAAAGTAATTGCCAAATATCACCAAAGTAGAGTTGCATAATCTGAAATATTCACCACCTAAGAATCAAAGAAATAGAATAATCAAAGGATCCGAAGAATAATCTTAAATATTCACTTTCATTTTAATTTTCAAAGAATCACCCAAATAATCACAGAAAATCACTAAATCATATAATTGCCAATTAGGACTAAATACAGTAATCTTCCAAACAGTCTTCAGGAATTACAGTTTCATTATCAATTAACTGCAGAATAATAGTCAGAGTCTGACAATAACCACCCACAGAAATGGCAAAGATGTCGCCAAATAATTCCAAATAACCATCAAGGAATCCTTGAATCACATCAGAATAATCCAAAATATTATCCAAATAACTGAATAATAATAACCAACCAAACAAACAAAAATGGCAAGAAACACATGAAATAATTATCAAAATTTTGATAATGAATTTGGAGCAAACTTAAAGCAACAAGGTTACATTTCCTAGCAAAATTTGAATATGAATCAACATATTGTGGATGCCATTTAAAAATCCAACCCAAGGAAAAAAAAACATTGTCAATTTATTATTTTTTGTACTTTTTGTGTGACAATAAAAAAAAGGAGCTTTAAAAAAATATATATGTTTTTTTACACCACAGTCTTAGTCTCAACAAATGGTCGAGATCACTTCTTGGTAAAAGTATCAATATATTTAGTACGGTTGCACTGATGCCACCTTTATATCAGACCAATACTTTCAATGTTGAAACTGAATAGGCATGTATGTATGTATGTATGTATGTATGTATGTACAGTATGTACTGTATGTGTGTATGTACAGTAGGTGGATAGATAGATAGATAGATAGATAGATAGATACCAAAGGAAAGTACAGGTACAAGCAACAATATTTGTACTTAATAATACACTTCTAAGAATGACTTTCAAAATGTTTGATTTCTATCAAATGTTCCTCATTTTTAACTGTAACAAAATGAAAGGTGCAACATGACAATGTCACATCATTTCAAATTTGAAATGAGTATTCCTGAACAAACATGGAACACACACATCTCACTTAAACGCATACTGTAATTCATTTAAATACCATGCAACAAACAATTAAGGCTTTCCCCCCCCTTTTTTTTTTAAAGTAAGGGGCAGGTTCGGTTTGGTTAAAAAGAAACTTCTCTGCATTATCACCTGTGAGCCTGTTTCTGTTTTTGTCTTCAATATGTGACACTGAGCCTAACAGGCTTTCACCTTCCATACTACTGCAGACACTGCTAATTCCCCAGTGTTAAAGTGACACTTAGACTGTTGAATTAACACCCGGTAGTCTATATATGAGTCCAGTTGGTTAAATCAACACTGCGGACTTTACCGTCTGGTAGGGAAAGATATATGTGTGTGGTTTTTAGGGATAGAGTGGGAAACCGAACTTTGTTAACCTGTGGCACTGTTGCAGTGGTTTGTCTTCCTGAGAAGCTGTGGTGTGTCGAATGTACGTCTCTGATTGAATGGCAACTCCCACTGGTGCACTGCTCAGTGCCGATCATGCCTGCTTATCTTCCTACCTTCTCAACAAACAAGAGATTGGCATTACATTGCTGTAAAGTGGTATCAGTGTGCTGGTATCAGAATAGCTTTGAGTACATGAGCATGGTATCAGTCTGATATCCCATACTGGTACAGTATCAGTGCCTCCTTAATATTTACAAATTCTGAAAAAGGCTAAATGTTTTTTGTGCGATGGTACAAAAGCATCATTTATTCATTTCTCGTCTTTGTTACAAAGCAATTAAAAAGGTATATTGTTTAAAGACACAGCCTAATTTAGTGTTTTATTAAGCATAGTATACAGTACAGTACGCCAACCGAGTGGTAGAGATGGCTCAATCAGGTTAAGTTCAACACATCTACCAAAAGGTAAGTGGAACATTAAAGGGTTTAAACCGCATAGTAAAATATTGGATAATAATGTATTCTTTTTCTCTTCTTAATCTTTTTTTAATGTTTTTTTTTGCAGTTATGATATCATTTGAAGGTAAAATGTACCATCTCAGAGCAAGATGGGCACAGGTTGGTCATGAATTGTGATTAGTTGGCACAATTTTAATAATGTTTTAATATGTAGGATATTTTTAAACACATGCCAGTCTTAAAGATTGGGTCATGGAAAATTTAATAAACTGACAAAATTAAAAATCTAAAAGAATAAGTACAGATGCAACCTTTGAGACTTTTTTGGGGGGCTCCTATGAGAGAGATGTACTCAGTTTCCAGTTTGAGAACCCCTGCTGTAGATGAAAGTTTTATGATACAGTAAGGATAGTTGAAGGATATTGGATATTATAAATCATTTAGATACTGCTTTAGATAAAATGATATTAGAAATAGGATATTAGGACATTAAGAAAAAATTAAAGCAGTTTTTCCATGGCTTGGTTATCGGGTAAACACATCTGATATTCCCGGCGGTCCTGTGTGCTGGGTTTAATAAATGCAAGTCTGATATCGATTGTGCATATTACAGGTCCAGGAAGACTGACAGGATGTAAATGAATTTCCTGGACTTTACTGAAGTCGAGTGAGTTTTGAGTCTGATGTTAAACTTTGTATTAAATTTCTTTTAATATACAGTAAGACTAAATGGAAGAAAAGCTTAGAAAATCTTTTTTTTTATTCTTCTCATACTGTAGGTCTTTTTGTCACATTTACTGTTGATGAATGTTCATAAAACAAGTTAGTTCCAGTCTCATGGTTATCTACTGAAAAAAAAAAAAATCCTGGATATTAGGACCAAACCTGATGTACAGGGAAAAATAACTGGAAAAGGGTATGTAAGGGTTAACATTAAATAAGTTAAATAAAAAATTAAAATGAGTTAATGCATACAGTACATAATTGCATAAATAAATGCATGAATAAATGTATTTTTTGCTCATGGGAATTTTGTTTTGTTTGTTTGTTTTGTTTGGCTTCATTATTAAATGTGTCTGCGACTTCATTCACGTGGAATTTAATAGCAATTTTAAAAAATGTACAGCGCCATCTGTTGAATTTTGGAATTGACTAAAATTTTTACATGTTACAGTGAACAGCGTGTACAATGAAGGTGTGAGATTTACTGTATATAGACGTTTATTGAGTAGATTTCAATCGCACCCTCATAAACGAGTATTAAGAAATGTACAGCGCCATCTGTTTAATTTTGAGAGGAAATAATGATTTTTTTAAGGTTGATTTTATAATTTTTTATGATATAAGGGCGCTTTGCATTTAAATTTTAATAAGTCCTGTGGGCCGATCGATGAACTAAAGCCTGTATGTTACCTCAAGGTCGGCCAAATACTGTACACCAGTGAAAACCCCATTAAAATTGGTTCAGTAGTTTCTACATGAGGAGTGCACAAACAAACAGACAGACAGACAAAAATTCCAAAAACCATCTTGATGTGCTCTATTACTCATCGTACATCCCCGCAAATGTTTTTTTCCAAAAATATCTTCAATGTACAGACACACCAACTTTACAGTTTTATTATATGGACAAATAGATTTTTAATATTAAATAATTAACATTGTTTCATTTTGCTACATCTTGCTCTCCCTCTCTCTTTCCTCATGTTCTGAAGACACACTTTCCTCCAGGTGCTCCTGTTTCCTCCCACAGTACAAAGCAGGTTAGGCTGATTGGCGTTCCCAAATTGCCCGTAGTGAGTGAATGGGTGTGTGAGTGTGTACAGTATGTGTGTGCCCTGTGATAGATTGGCACCCTGTCCAGGGTGTACCCCGCCTCATGCCCTAAGTCTCCTGGGATAAGCTCCAGGTCCTCATGACCCTGAATACAGGGTCTAAGTGTAGAAGTGTAGAAGATGAGTGAGTGAAGACACACTGGGAATCTCAACATACACTGCCTTCAGTATGAACATGTGCTCAGGGAGAGGTGGAATACACACACACACACACACACACACACACACACACACACACACACACACACACGCTACACATATCTTTCCATTGTGTGATGTGACTCCACAATACTGATTTCTCTTGAATCTCTCTCTTCCCCTTTTTTATTTCCTTGCTTTCCAATCTAATTCCCGCATCTTTCTCTCATAGTTTAGATCTCTTTCTCTTCTTCTCTCATTCTCTTGCTCCCTCTTGCTTTCACTCTTCATCAGTCTCTCACTTTCATACTAATTCTCTTTCTCTCCTCTTATCTCACTTTTTTTCAGGCTTTTCTTTCCCCCTCACAGATTCATTCATTCATTATTCACTCATTTATTCTTCATTAATCAACTGCAGCTCATTATGCATTCACTCATTCCGTTACTCTCTCACTCACCCACTCATTCACGCGTTCACTCGTTCACTTCTTTCATTCACTTGCATAAGCTTCTGATCTCATATCTCACTGATGCACATTCACAATCAATTTATTTCTCTTTCTCTCCCTCCCTCCCTTCTGCTCTCTCTCTCTCCTCTCTCTCTCTCTCTCTCTCTCTCTCTCTCATTCCTCCACACTTTGGGCATCAGGTAACCTTCTGCCATGAGCCGCGTGGCAGGTAGTGATGTTTGCTATTTTAAGCATCTCCTAACAAGCCTCGTCAGACAGACCGCAGGGGCTGTGGACACACACACACACACACACACACACACACACACACACACACACACACACACTGCAGACCCACTGCTGGCAAATCTCACATAGCACAGCCAGAGGGCTTACTGAGAGCTCGCACCACCTGACGCCGCCCCCCCTCTACCGCGTCCCTTCTCCAGAGTGTTATGATCAATATGAACCCCATTCGAATGCCTTCAGGGACACGCGTTCTTGGATGAGGAGGTTAATTTGGTGCTGCTGGGTTCTATCACTACAGATCCAGAGTAAATACACGTCTCCTCCCTCTCTCTCTCTCTCTCTCTCTCTCTCTTTGCTGCCCGCCTGAATGCAGATTGAGACGCAGCCCAGGCCCTCATGCAACGGCTTCGATTTTTCTCCACCGAGGCAGCAAGTAAAAGGGTGTAGTGTTTGAGTGTTACACCAGCACTCTTATCCTTACCACGTCTAAGATCAGAGTATAACCATAGAAGGATTACCGGTTCAATGCAAAAGTTTTGGCACCCTCGTGGATATTAAGGCAGGTTGTATCTGATGACCTTAAAATAATATTGCAACGTGTCAGTGAGAATAAAGCAGGTGTGGCCTTTGTGTTATAATCCATAATTAATAAAGAAGCCATGACCTTTTGCTTAACAGAACCAATAAAGAGGGTGAAGCTTTTGTGCTTTAAAACTAATAACAGAGGCATGACCCATGTGGTTATCATGACCAGTGACGGATTGACGAAGTGTCTTATGTGCCTGTCAATCAGATCGAAAGAGGTGTGGCCTGAGTAAAATCTGTTTAAAGTGAAATGAGTTACGGATTCTACACAAATGCTCAGTAAAAATGTATTTGTAATTACAGACTAGACACTGCGCTATTCTTATCCCCATGGACATGAAACATAATGTGCATTTATAAATAAATAAATAAATAAATAAATAAAAGTCTCAGTTATTAGGTTGCTCCATTATTAGCAGAGCTTCCCGAGGCGATTTCCCCACGGCGGGATAAACAGGAAATGTCATCTGGCCCTTTATAGAGCTGTCAGGTGATTAGAAGCAAATAAAGTACAACTTTGCAGGCCTCATTAATAAGTTAGAATAAATTAAGCATGTTGTTTTAAAAAAAAAAAAAAAAAAAAAAAAAAAAAGTAAATAAATAAATAAATAAATAAACAAGCACTGTACCCAAACATTTCCCGAGACGTTTCACAAACGAGTCCTTCATCATCCATGAAAACAAAGTGCTCTTAAAACTGAGTTTTGTTCCTGTTGAACTTTATGATTTCTACACTTAATTTTTCCTACATTACCAAATCTCATTAACAACTTCACTAGCAAATAAACAAATGTACAGGAATGGTGAAAAAAATAAATAAAATAAATCATAGTTAGATGTGCAAAATGAAACTGATAAGCGTGATAGGCTTGGGTGCATGGCAGACAGTAAATGGTAATTATTTGTTATTTATTTATTTATTTATTTAAGACACCATCAATCAACCTTGTAATAACAGTAATAACACTGCAATAACACTGTCCACTGGAAGAAATAAAAATACATTAAAATAATTCTAGTAATGGAGAGAAACAGAACCTTGTAGTAAGGCAATAGGCCACAAGAGGGCATGTGTGCCAGTGAGATTATCGTGTGTATACTGTACGTACGGTAGGTGTTCCTACAGTACTTATGACTTGAAGTGGAGTAATGATGTAATCATTATCTTACAATATAAAAAAAAACTCTATTGTACGTTTAATGCACAATATTTGTGTATTCAGTAGAAAAAAGGGGTCACTGGTTTAAAACCTGGTACACTAGTACAGTAGGATTGAATTTTTGTGGATTTTAAAACCAAACCTATTTTTCTAAAAGCAGATCTACTTTACCAACCCCTTTCTCCTCCTTGTAAGCTTTCACAAGCTCACGGTGTAGCTATCAAACAGAAATGTTAAAATCAGAAATGAAATTGCAAATGGCTCGAGCACTTCATAAATTTGAGCAAACGATTCTGTGTTTCCACCCCATGCCCTTTAGCTCTGAGGAGCCTTTGATGAAACATCTTTTGATCTCTGATTAAGTGGCCTCTGTACGTGCACTTGACATTCTAGAAACACATCCAGGACAAAAGAAATACCCGAAATGAGACTCACAAGGATTGTGTGGAATTTGTAAAGAGAAAAAAGTTAACTGATTCATTTCGATGCTTTTCGTTCCTATGATGGGTCTAAATGCAGAACCTCATCTCTGTCGATTTTTTATAGCAATGTGTGATGTGATGCTTCCGCCACCATGCTTCACTGTCAGGATGGTGTTCTGTGAATTTAACCTAATACCAGCAAAGAAATCCTTTTCTTTAAGTGTAGATGCACATGAAGTAATTGAGGAATAGAAAAAAATGGGTTATTCATGCAATTATTAAATGATGTAAGGAAAAAAAACAAGAGGTAGAAAAGTATACAGAGGCTTGGGACCAAATCCTGGATCATGCTGGAACTCTGAGTGGCCAAAACGACCTTCAGCTCCATGGTGAAATAAAATGCCAATCCAAAATACAAATAGGATTTTTCCTTTGTTCATTGGGGTTCACAAGTTTTATGCTGTTCAAATATTTTTCAACGGTTCTACTTTGCGCAAAGAAGAAAAAATTCCCAATGAGGACCCTAGGGTTAATTAAACACTGGACAGGAACTTGTGGTTGTAAGCTGTTTTTTTGTTTGTTTTAGATGTGAATTAATGAAAGAATGAATGACCTCTGCTGTAATCTGTTCAAGCTCCCACAGCAATATCGATCATCACGGCAGCGTTTACAATTTCCAGCAGATAGAATGAATCACAATTAAGTCGTCGGAATGGAAAAACTTGACCCGAGCGGGACCAGATGGCGGCCTATTTACCAGAATGGACAAGATGTCTGCTTATCACTAATTAAAAATGATTAAGCACCTACTTACCTTCATCGATGTGCATCGATCGAGCAGAATGCTGATGTGAGCTGGACGTGTTCCAGTTCTCCATCAAACTTTTCCACTCAAAACTGAGAGGATGGGCATCGACCAAAAGCTGAGTCGTTAAAGGATGTGTGTGTGCGTGTGTGCGTGTGTGTGTGCTGCTTTTGTATGGATTTGACTGATCTCCCTCGAACACGGTGGCTGCCATTAATTCTAAGAGAAATGGGGAAAATGAGCCTGTGCTCTATTTTAAGTTCTGAAAGAGCAGAAAAAAGGCAATTAATCATGCTTTATAATGCAGTGACTCGGCATGTGAGGAGGTGAAGAACGGCTTCTCAGGAACAAAGACGGCTCAGGTTGGTACCTCCTGTGTTTCAAAGCAGTGATTCAGGAGGGGCTTGAGATAAATATATTAATCACATAGAGTCTGGGCGACTGCTGTTGTGCCATAATCATGATGACACCATGCCAACGAAGATCAAGATCAAGAAAACTGTACTCTCAAGTGCATGTCTGAGGTTTCTTTATATCGTTAGGATTACAAGCCGTCCGTGTCTGGAGTCCAAGAAAGCATACTTGGACTGTGCTTTCTGGGTGGAAATGATGTCATATTTTCCTGTAAATTGGAAGAAAATTGGGTTACCGTTAATGGCGAGGTGAAAAGAGTGCAGAAAAGAACTAAGTGTAGTAATACAGTGCAATAAAGTGCAATACAGTATGCAAGAAAACAGAATAAAACAAAGAGAGTATAGGAAGGTACGACTAGAAGTTTTGTACTGTACAATATTGATAGATAAACCACTAATATACTACAATAACTCGATCTATTGGTAACTATGAATTGTTTTGTTCCCAACCTTAGATGCAATGCGTTCATATATGTAAGGAATAAAACACTTGAGGGTGTGGTGTTATAGGAAAGCAGTTGAGTTACTGATATCATAATCAATATACAAGTAAATTATTTTCCAATAACAAACATCCCTAAGTGTTTTATTCAATATGCCACAGCAGATTGTCAATGGAACAACAAATACAAGTCTATTAATGAATTATTTACTTTTTATCCATTTATAGAACCATTTCACATCATGGACTTTTCACAAACTGTTATAGCAGCTATACATGTTCCATCACCAGCCTAATACTGAGTGTATTCACTCAGTTTCTGACATTTTATTCAGTTTCTGACAAATTATTCACTCAAATCATCATATGCATGATAAATGTTTACTCTAATTTCAGCTTAAACTAGTCACTTAGCTCACTCATCTCACATAATAGAGTCACTCAACTCAGTATCAACTCAAATCATTCACTCAAACTAATTAAACTCAAAGTATTCAATCGATACATATTAACTCAAATCAATTTTGCTTAAACTAATTCAATAAAATTTCAACTCAAATCATTAATTTAAATTTAATTCAGCATCAGTAATCTACTCAATTTAATATCAGTGCAAATTGTTAATTTGAATTGATTTTCAACTTAAATCACTCAATTCAATATAAACGCAAATTGTAAATTCTCTCAACTTAGTAACAACTCAAATTAGGTACTCAAGGGAGCCCTTAAAGCTCAGAGCATTTTAGCCATTATTTTTTTTCCTATTTTAAGAAAAAATGTATGGTTTGTTATTTTTTAATGAACATATTTAGGGCTCAGGAGTGACAAACCTTTTTTTTTTTCGTTGCACAAAATGAACTGAATTTTAGTTCATTTTAAGCAACTTACCCAAACATGACTGAGTAAAAAATTAGAAACTTAGAGTTACGAAGGCAAAGAAATAGCACAAATACATACAATCACAAGTTTCTACAGTATGGTTGTTTTTGGTTGTTTCTTTTACCAAATAGTAATAATAATATAATAATAATAATATGCTCATAGTCTCAATTCTGATAGTGATAAAAATTGACCCTTTCAATAAAAGTAACGATAACTTTCGACTGTTCGACCTGACCTGTCCGAAAACCCAAATTCACAATTTGAAGCCTGAAGCCTCCCCGTTAACACACTCCACACTTTAATCGTCATTGGTCTACGCTGAGTTACCGGCATGAAACAATTCAAATTAATCATCTTTAATTCTCAAAAAACTCAAATTATTCACTAATTCGCTAAATCAAGTTGAAATTGTGTTGTTTTTGAATCTTACACAGAAAGCCCTGACACTGGAGACTCCTTCCAGACATTTGAAAGAAATTTCACCTCAATTATTAAATAAAAAAATAAAAACAAGCATGTAGCTTATTGTTAATGAACCAAGCATGACGTGTCAAAGTGTAATTTACATGTTAAGTATGTAAATGTTATGCAAAACTCCCCACCTACCTCGTACATGGTTACAAAAATAAATCTCTCTCTCCCTTTAACACACACTTACTACTCTTTGCTGAAAGATGTAACTTCGTCGGTGGTGCATGCGTTTAGTAATGTTTCTAAGAAGGCTTGTCAAGGAGAGTTTACTTCAGAAAAATTATATTCATAATTAATGAATGCTGAAGGTAAGAGGGTTACCTGCAGAGGCGATTTATTCTGGGCCAACACTCCTGGCATGCCTATACACACATCCACACATCCCACACACACACACACACACACACACACACACACACACACCTGGCAAGACACAATAGGGGTGTGAAAGGCACTTGATTATAGGTTTTGGCTGTAAATTATAAACCCTCAAACAAATCCTTTCTGACAGCAGTCTTTGACGCAATCGCAGCTATGTTAGTGATTACAATAATCCAAAAGGACAGTAGGTTCTTTGTTCCTGTCGAGCAAAGACAATGGACAAGAACCTGCTTTTGTTAGAATTTGTGAAGACCACTTCTTCATTGGCTCAGACTTAAAAAAAAAGAGAGGATCATTCCCTCTTTCTTTGGATAGTTTATAAATCAAAGATGTCACAAGCTAGTTTATTAACACTTCAGTTAGAGAAAGAACCTTATTGATTTTGTTTGATTTATTGATTTATTTATCGCCATGTTTTATGTGTGCAATTCCTCTAATTCACTTAGAGCTCCTGTTTCAATATATGAAAAGTGCGACTATTGAGGGTCAAGTGATTTATCTCATTAATCCTGTATTATTGCATTCCAAGTTTGCATATGGTGCTGCTGTCCAAACTGGGGTCATTTCCATGGCAACAGCAGAATCAGGATTGTCGTGGGAGATGAGTTTAAGGCCCATCAGGGCCTTAAAAGGCCCATCAGGGTTTAAGGCCCACAGATCACATCAGTACTAGGAAAAATACTGTTTAGCTAAACATTAACATGGTTAAACATGAACACATTTAAATGAACCACGCTGCTATCTAGACTGACTGACAAAATCAGAGTAAATGAAGTATAGTAGATAGTAATGAGATGACCTTGAGTTGAAGCTTGAGTTAATATTAAAGAAACCTTTAGGAAATAATTCAGGTTGTTCAATTAGTTCATTGTGTTGATTAGTTTGACTAATCAAGTTAAATTAGTGTGAATATTAGTGTGAATAATTTGACTTGATATAGAGTTAAATTAGTCTGAGAAAGTGATTTGAGTTTAAATGAATTTAGTGTTTTTTATTGACTTGGTGTAAATTATGTAAGCTTATATGAGTTGAGGTGAATTAGTTTGACTGAATCATTGGAGTTGATGTGAGTTAAATTGAGAAATATTGTATAGTTTGTATATTATAAATATTGTATATAATTGAAATAAATAATGAGTTAATAATACTATGTAATGTAACTGATGCAATTGAGAACTACTGTATATATATATAGTTAGAGTTGATGTAAGTTGAATTAGTTTGAACATTGAGTTATGTATGGACTTGATAGAATATTTTAGTTTGAGTGAATCATTCTAATTGAAGTTCAATTTAATTGAATTATTTGCGATAATTGAATTAGTTAGATTAATTAATTTTAGTTAATGATTTGGATTGATATATTCGAGTTGATATATAGATGTTTGCGGTAACAATGCAACTGATTTTCTAGCAGAAATGTATCTTAATCTGATATTTTTAACTCAATATTAATACAAATCATAGGCTATATATATATATATATTTATATATAAAAATCTATATAAAATTTAGCTAACACAGTATAAGCTAAATATACGTTTGTTGAAGTTTTGGTTGGATTGGTGCATATCATTATTATTTTTTTCTTTATGTGAAATATTTTTTTTAGTTTCCAAAACTGTAAATATATTGCTTGCTAAATAGAATGGAAATACTGCAAATGCTAGCTGTAAAAGTTCCATGGTAAATGCTTTGGAATGCTGAACAACCTTACACCACATTAATAAGCTGTACATCAGCTTTACTCTCCGGTTGTAAAATGAATTTATGCTTTTGGCAAATATAAATATTATAATACCGACTCCCTTAACTTTAATTTTATGAAGCGAATTTTACGAGAAAGCATGAAACTCTGTGCTTCTCTAATGCCATATTTTAAATAAAACTATCCTCACACAGACTGACTGAATTGCCTCGTTATCCTAATAGATGCTGAATATGCAGTAGTGCATTTAATCAAAGGTAATGTTCTAAAAAACTTCAAGTCTTCATACGTTACAAATTACTGTTCACCAAGAAAATATGGGTAATAAACTTTCCTGTACCTCTAACAAGCAATAGTTCTGGACTTTTTCAAAACACTAAAGCTGATAGATTTCCCATTGTGTTCATATTTCTGCTTTCAACATGGTAAAATTCATTTCTACCTTTGCGAAATTTGCATAAAATTCATAACATGGGCTCATAATTTGTTAAATATAACTACTTTCCAAAACTTTGCAAAAATAAATCTCATTCAAGGAATTTACATTCACATACGGCGCCTGCATTAATCTGGTCTTATAACAGATGCTGAATATTTAATAGTGCATTTAATTTTGTTTTTAATATAATGCACCAGAATCCTCCTTCGGATACAATAAGCTACATTTTCTTCAAAGAAACTTCAAGAAAGCCTAAGAGGATTAGGAGGGTTCAGCTAATCTCAGTAATTCGAGTTGATTTGAGTCGAGTGATGTATTAGAAAACGCCCCCTTGTATTGTGAAAACATTGTTTTAGTTCATTAAATCAGTTATTTATGGGTGATGTCATGCCATGCAAGGCAACCTTACTTTTATCCATTAAAAGTTGATTTTCAGCATGTTTCACAATGTAATTAGTTTGCAGTTATTTTCTTAACTAAAAACTGAAAAAAATTGCCAACCCCCACATGGGAAGGCAGCTATTTTTTCTTGCTAATGGAAGGGAGTCTCTAATGTCAACATTTTTTCCCCTTTACCTTCAATCATTTTTATTTTATTTTATTTTTTGCTTACCAAGAAGAACCAAACTCTCCATACACATATCATAAAGTACACATCATATTAGTTCTGACCAAGTAAACTGATTGGACAAGAGGCATTCCACGAGTGGTGATAATAGAACCTAACAGCACTGGGATATTTAACTGTATGTATCACTTCTCATCACAGGTGTTCTAAAAGAAAGATACTTACACAAACTGTCAGTCGCAGCAGGGGTGAACGTAGGTCTGTACAGTCTGCAGTACTGACACTTGCCAAAACCAGTCATAGAAGCACTTTCAGCAAGAAATCACATCGGATAATGTTATTTCATCCTAAACAACTCTTTGTTTAGTCCTTCTGTAACCTCTGATCAAGGGCCCTACTTGGTGTGTGAAACAAGTATTGCACACCCTACACCTGTAGCTAGTCATGGAAGGATATGTGCCGGGGAAGCAAAATAACTGGATAGATTAACCAAAAAAAAAAACATGATCAATAATATAGTTTTTTTAATTGCCATTTGAGTAACTGTTTATATTAAACTTGAGGTTGTGCTGTTGTGCTTTGGGATATGAACTCTGATTCGTCACATCCCACGTTGTCAATTATTTCCCTCTTATGCACTTCTTTAAATGTACTTTTTAAATATTTCTGCATAGACTTAAAAGCCTTGTTTCCCCCCAAGGAATTATGGGTAATCAAAGCTTAAGAGGATTACTTATTTGTCATGGCAATTGTAGTCAAGAGTTTTGAAACTTTTGTTGCTCTTTGATTACATGCCGTGTACTTCATAGGTGGTTCGTGAAATAAGTCCTGTTAATGCTAAGTCTAATTAGTGCCGGGTTGTTCTTGTTTACATCTTGAGGAAAATGGGAAAATGGCCAGACTAATAGTGTAATTACAGGATTAGTCTGTCTGGGGCAATAAGGCAGTGGCAGTACACAGGGCTAATTACCACTATTTCCACTGTCAGGTTTAGTTCTTGATGTACGACGTTCTCTCGAATGGGCTGGAAACAAAAACATGAACCCGTTTCCCCATCTGCACACGTGAGAAAGAAATGATTTTCTGCAATAATCACTTCTTTCGTGAAGCAAATCCGACACGTTCAGGCTACAGCTGCGTTTCCAGACCAGGAAACCGAAATCCTGAGTCCCTCTGGACGGTTGTGCCAAAACAAAAGCATTGCTTCTGCTTGGCACTCTATTAGCAATTTAAGATCACACTTTTGATTTTATTTTTTTTGTGTGTGTGGCAGGAACGAGAGGATGAAAAACGATTATCGTCTGGGCTGAAGTCTGTGGAAAAGCAGGATCAATTAAATCCGAACACGCAAACAAACAAAAAAAAGTTTCTGTAATGTTTCACACATCAAACTTTAAAATTAAATAAAAAAAGAACCTCTTTTTACAGCTTTTACATTAAGTCAAGTAACACTAATCAAAACGGAATGCTTTAAAGGTGCAGGTTCCCGTTAATGTTATTGCGATTTAAAAGCAAGAGACTTTACTTAAATCATTTAAGGTAACTTGCACCAATTTAAATGATGGAAAAAATGTATAAAAATGGTAGTGATGAGTCATGCATGACATCATGACGTCTCATTAATGGCATAATAAGAATGATGGGTATAAGCTATCTCACACACAGACACACACACACACACACACACACTTAAAGACACTTAGGAAGCTGATTGCACACAACCATTTGGAAGCACCGCCTCTGAACTGGCAGCTTCCATCCTTCTTGTGTGTTCTTTTCCCTTTAAAGGATGTAAAGGTCAGTGTAGCTTGTGGTCAGAGTGCTAAACTGCCCGCTATGAAGAGAGTCAGAAATCCTAGCAGTCCCAGCAGATGAAAAAACACACACCAATGATACACACCATCAGTGCTTCGGCACACACCATCAATACATCAATAAACTCCATCAGTACATCAGCACACAACATCAAAGCGACAACACAACTTGTTGTACACAACTGTAGTCACACACTGTCAAGACAACAACAAACAACATCAATACATCGACAAACAACTTAAATACATTGAAACACACCATCAGGACATCAACACATGGAAAGAAGACATCAACACACACCATAAACGCGCCAACACACACCATCAAGACATCATTATATGCATCAAAACATCAACATATGACATAATTACATCATGAGAACAAACATCATCAAAACATACGCCAGAAATACAACAGCATACAAAGACAATATCAACACGTACAAGACATCAACACACACCATCATGAAAACACACACAATCAAGAGAACAACACACATCGCTAATAAATAAATACATAGCATCACTACAGTAACCCATGCTAACAAACATCACATGCAATTACTTTGCAACACACAGTGTTGAATTAACACCCAGCAGTGTTTGTTGTATGAGTCCAACACCGAAATCAACAAACCAATAAAACATAATTGAGAAAAGACCATCTAGAAAAACGCACCTGTCTTAAAGGTGTGTGTTGATGTTGGTCAACACTAAAACACCAAAACACATCATTAAGACATGAAAACACATCAAACACAGGGTGAATGCACAACATCTGTACACATCGTCCATACACGCAACATTAAACCATTAATATTAAATCAACATACAGCCAGAATACACTCCATCAATACATGCTAACGACACCATCAACACACCCCTTTAACTTACCATCAACACCACACCGTGATCAACACACACTCAGCATAGGATCAACACTCACTATTAATACACTGAAATATATCATCAAGACACACAGCATAAATGCGCACCAACGCCTCATCATGGGTGTGGTTTAGTGTGTTTCAGTTTCAATGATGGAGGCGGGGCTTCTTAGTGAGGTGGGGGGCTCGTCAGTCTCAGTTCTGGCTGAGAAAAAGTCAGTAATAAAAAGAAGTAGAATAGGAAGAAAATCACTTCTCAGACTGAAATGATAATAACAGAACCTGATTGAGCTAAAAAATATCTCTCATGATGAAACTTGAGGTAATCTACTGTATACAAGCCACAAAAGGGTTAAATTTCCTCCGTTTTATCATTTTCTTCCTGCTTACCTCTTTCACCTGGAGGTAGCTGCTCACTAGAGAAAACTCATCATATCTGTCACTGCTGTTTTGCTTTGTGTTTCTTGACGAGCATCCCCTCATAGCGTTCTGCTGGAGACATACGAGCAACGCTGATCGACCTCTCAATCACACATCTCAGGCAACAGAGCGAAAGAGAGAGAAAGGAAAAGAGAGAGAGAGAGACATGAAGGGAAAAACGAGCAAAATTAATTAAATAGCAGAGAGACAGAGGCTCGGGCCATAAAGGTCTGCTGTTAGCATTTTTCTAGCCCATTGATTCCTTGTTACACGTCCACATTATGGCTCCCAGAGTCGCCATAAATCAACCCGGAGCCCATTGTCCCTTTTTTCCCCGCACGCTCTCCCTAACGCCGATGCTGTTCTGCAGCAGCAAACCTAATCTATCGTTCGAATTCAAGGTCTGAAAAAGTGTGTGACCTCGCCTAGAGGATACTGAAGTTTTGATGAGAGCCAAGTGACCCGTGTCCGTCTCTCCGCATGCCTGTGCAGATGGCAAATCGCACTCCGGGTTTATCGGTCTTGACCCAAATAACAGATAGAGCGTTCACTCAGCGTCCACTTCCTTATCTGATGCTTTTGTTCCAGGCCAGATGCGCCTGAGGAGAAACCTGGGAAGGAGCTTTTAAATTTCCCTGTATGAATGCTCATGTGTGTGGAAGTACAAGCGAAGCAACTGTTTTACATTTCGTCACAAGTTCCAGGAATGGTAAGGATTTTTAAACACATGGTTTGGAGAAATATAACTTCTTTCTGCCACATTCTGAGTAATTCAAGTAGTACAGATGGCATACTGTGCTTCTACATTCTCAGACTGCAAGAAAATGACTTAGAAAGTTCTTAGAAATGAATCATGCCAAATAGTTCGGGGTACTTAAAGAAATTGTCTGTTTCTCAGAAGCAAATTTTAAAAAATGATTCACTTACTTTAATTGAGGTCGATTTGCCAAGAAATTTTTTATTCTGCTTCTGTACATTTGTACTGCGGCTATTCAAAGCTTTAATGTCTACACTATTAAAATAAATAATTTAGTCTTAGATATATGTACTGTAATTGTTGGAAAACACTACTAATAATGCTTATTCTGTGAGTGATGTTTTCTGACAAGAAAAAAGACTACTGACAGGAAAGGACTAATCATGGGGACATGACTCACATAGCAACACTGACAGGACAAAAACTGTACTGACAAACATTTCTGAACAAAAAAACAACAAAAAAAACCTCACAATGTACTGTATCTGACATTCTGACAGGAAAAAAACACTACTGACAGAGAAACACTACTGACAAAAGCCGCTACTGACAGGGAAACAATAATGATGGGAATGGTACTCATGGTGCAAACTATTCAAACAAGAAAAAACAAAAACTGACATATCAACAAAATCCTAACAAAAAAGAAAATACTGCTAGTAGGTGAACACTACTAATGGAAACACCACAGCATTCTGACAGAAAAAAAGCACTTTTAACAGGAAAAGAATAATGATAGGAACGAGACTCACATAGCAATAGTAATAGCAGAAATAATAATAAAAAAAAAATACTGACAACATTTCTGCCCAAAAAATTAAAACACCACTCAAAATGTAACTGACATTCTGACGACAACAACAACAACAACAACAACAACAACAAAAAAACCCACAATGGACAGCAAAACACTACTGACAGGGAAACAAATTGGATGGGAAAACACTTTTGTTAAGGCAAAAAAAATACTGATGGAAACACCACTCACAGAGCAACATTTCAGACCAGAATAAATACCAATGAGAAGAAAACAAATATTGGCAGGCAGACACCTACAGTATGCCCAGGGAACTAGTGATACCGTAGGAAGGTATTTCGGAGGGTATACTAGTGACAGAGAAGCACTTAAGAAAATCTACATTTACAGGGTGTCAAACGGTAGAATCTTTACATTAAATGACCTCATTGTATATACTTTAGTCATACAATGTATGTCATTTAACTAAGAGCTTGGACAGAAGTAAACCAAGAAATGTTATAAAATATTTAATGACGTTAGAAATCCTAACGAAAAGCTAAATCCGGTAACACTTTAGAATAACGTCCCCTTGTCAAGCATTTACAAGTGATTAGATAATGATGAAATAATCATTTACAAATCATGACTATATGTTCACAAATGATTATTAA
>JAQMYG010000008.1:23917915-23942807 GCA_030014215.1 Clariallabes teugelsi | reverse complement strand
TAAAGGTCTTGACTAAAACAACATTCATGAGGAATCACAAAGGAGTTTTCATTTTCTGCAATGGAAAAGTACTCGAACTAGTAATGTAACTGATTACTCTTTAAAGAAAGTAATTTTGTAACGTAATTAGTTACTTTAAAAAGTAACGTCCCCCAACCCTGGTGGCTTGGAGCCTCCTGCACTTTTTCCCTTTAACACTTATTGAGTGGAACGCTCTCAGGAAAAAAAATCTCCCGTACAGTCCTGCCCTCGCTCCAAGCCATTTCCACATGTTTGGGCCATTAAAGGAGTTCCTGGGAAGTCAGCATTTCAGACGGGAAACATGCAGTCCGATCATGTCTCCACGTACTGAGAAAACCTTTTACCTTGATGGTGTCCAAGTGCTAGTGAAACGCTGGGATAAGTGCATTAGTGTAGCAGGGGATTATATAGAGAAATACAGGGAGTTTTTACTCTCATTACAGTGTTCTGTTATCTGACTTCACTTGAAGTCTGGCCGGTGAAGAGAAAACCAGCGCCACTAACTGACCCGCTGACCACACCGTGCACCGTGCGCCCCGCACCGGGGGAATTTCTCGAAACTTTCCTCCGTGTCCGTATGTTACTGATGTTTGTATTCGCCGTGGTGTTGCATCCATTTGGAACGTAATGTAATCTAGCTGCCAATGTGTTTTTCTGAATATGGTACTGTTTACAGCTTGGCCTGCTTCCCTCAGCTTTATTAAAACTCGTTGAAATAAAACCGAAGCATTTTCTTTTTAATTAAACTGATATGAAATTACATAGCAGCTCGCATAAAGTTTACACACGGGCTAGATTCAGCCCATGGGCCAGCTGTTTAGAAACGCCTTTGCTAATTTCAAGTCTGGATAACAGCCTTAGGAAGGCGCATCATGCTTAATTTGTTTAATTTATGTCTGAAATAAAAAATTTTAAAAAGAGTAACAAGATTTCTTAAAATACGTATTCGATCACATGATCCATGTGGCCCCATTTACTGCCTCTGTAGTGCACTTGCTTAATGGAGGCTTTGTAATGGAAAGCGGCATTCATAATCTGTCATGCAGTCAGATGCTTCAACCGTTCCTTCTGTCTGTGTGTGTGTGTGTGTGTGTGTGTGTGTGATGTAATTTACACTCTGAGAGAAGTAGGCCAGGCCTCCGCTGTCACTCGCGCTAATGCGTCCACCTGCCGGTCTCCTCACAACATGTCAATGCAGGAGTGCATTTGCATGCTGGCGTGTGCATTCGCTTGTCCCCAGGGGGTTGCGTGCGCGGGTGCGCGTCTCTGTGTATATTTGTGGATTGTGCTGAGGGAACATGTGTGTACGCAAGTTGGTGTTTGCGTTCCTGCTTGCATGTTGGTGTGTGTTTGCTGTGTGTAAAGTCCTCGGCATATTTAATGTGGAAATGATATCTGCGAGCGTTATGAGAAAACAGATCCACGTTCGTGATCTTACTGTGTAATACTCCCAAGGATCACCGGTACTGAGGGTGGCGCTGTTCAAATTTCATGACAGTTTCCATGGCAATTGGAAGAAGATTTATTTTATTTTTTATTTTTTGAAGTCGTCCATGTTGGAATTAATGGCCTTCATCATGCCGAGCGCCATACAGTACTACTTGAAGAATTTGCCTGACTTGACTTCATTTCTCTAATTTGCTTTAAAATATCTATTTTTTTATGTTTCCCTTGAAAGGTTTGCATCTGTCTAAGGGGCATGCTGCATGCAAATCCCTTTACTAATCTGGAGTTTAAACAGATTTAGCAAAGCACACTACGCCTCGGCTGATTCACATGGTGTACATTTAAAGACTTCCTGGTAATTTTTTTTCCCCAACAAAAAAGTAAGGACATTTTACTTTGTTTGAAAGATAGGTTCAAGTTTTATCAAACTAAAGTTTGAGTTGAGTTAAGGATCAAGAAAATAGTAACTCGTAATGAAAAATCCTACATTTTGGACTTTTGATTATGAAGAATAACAGAACTTCCTTTATATAATCCTCTGCTACACTAATGCACTTATCCCAGCGTTTCACTAGTGCTTGGACACCATCAAGGTTGCCAGCTTAAAATCTGAAACGCTGGCCTCCCAGGAATTCCTTTAATGGCCCAAACATGTGGAATGATTGTGATGTCCAGTTCACACAGACTGATGCGTCTCTTCTGCAAGTTGACGACAATGGTTATTCATAATTTTTTTTTTCAAGGATCAGGCGTTCCACGTGCTGAACGTTGATGGGAAAGACTGCAGTGGGCTCTGTGCCACCTCGACCGGGGTTGTCAATTACAGACATACAGCTTTCTTTAAAATGTTGGCACCGTTCAAATGTTTTATTGCGGCTAAGAGTCTCATCACTGTACTGTACTGTGCTTTAAGTCTTCCTTAAATGTCAAGGCCTTCATTCACCATAAATGTCATCACAAGTCCCGGTTTGATTTGAACACCCATCGTACTGTATATAGGTTAAACGTACACCATTGCCCCCTACTGATCAACAGTTTGTGTGTGTGAGAGGGCGAGAGAGGGGCGTGTAAGCGTTTTTTTTTTTTTTAATGGACTTCAGTTATAGGATTCATCGAAAACCCAAACAAAGTTAATTTCCTGTTCAACTTCCCAAGAGAAAACTCTTCAGCTTCAATATTTCATCTGTCTCCATTTCGAATTCACCAAACCAGAATTTTAGGGACTCATGCCGGTGTAACCTAAAAAGGTAATACATAAGGCTCGGGGACATGCTGTTTTAGGTAAACAATCCCTGAGTATGTGGTGTGATACAGCCTGACCACTATTACAGTACATTGAGCAAGTAGCTTATTAGTAGCTTATATTAAATCCGGCACATTACTGTTCATAACATCGCTTTTACTCAGCATTGGAATTTTACTTAATTCCAAGTTAAACTTCAGACAGATAAGCAAGTGCCGCAAAAGTTGAAATATATTCAGTCCTGCAATTGATTTTAATTTGTCAAAACTTGTGGTTTGTAATCTGGCGCATAACTGCTCATAACATCACTTCTACTCAACATTTTGATTTTATTTATGGTGCAGATTCAACTTCAGGCAAATACCTATGTACTGCCAAAGTTTTGTTGAATTTTGTCCATTCAGTCTTGAGTGATGCTGCGACAAATTCTGACCGGACAGACATACATACATACAGACAGACAGACAGACAGAACATTTTCTGAGACGGGTTTTGGGTCGGTGGCACAGTGGCTTAATGGTTAGCAGGGTTTGATTCCCGCCTCTGTGTGCATAGAGTTTGCATGTTCCCCCCCGTGCTTGGTGGGTTTCCTTCAGGTACTCCGGTTTCCTCCCACAGTCCAAAGACTAAGAACGCTAATTGGCTGTCCATAGTGTGTGTCCTCCAATGGATTGGCACTCTGTCCAGGGTGTACTCTGCTTCGTGCCCTTAGTCTCCTGTGATAGCCTGCAGGCCCCCTGTGCCCCTGTATACTGTACAGGATTAAGCGGTATAGACGATAAGTGAGTTCTTTCGAGTTCTTCAATTTATAAACCTAGTATCATTGAATGGGTATAGCTTTAATGCAATGGGACATCCATTGTCCGGTGTCAGCAATAGCCGTGGATTTAGTATCTATTAGGGCATATTATTTGGCAGTTTAATGCACAGGCTTGGATTTAACCATTTTACCAGTTTTGCTCCACCACTATATTATAGTTCCAAGTTGCTCCAGTTGTGGCAGCTTAACACTTACAGTAACAAGGATTTCGGCTGAAATTATGGAAGAGGCACAAATCGTCTAACCAGTCTATAACCCACCTACAAATCACTACACTTCACCGTAAAATAAATTGAGGATCTGCTACTGTATGCTATCTACTTTTTAACATTTCAGGCACACTTGAAATTTTTTTGACACCTACAGTAGGACTTCTCCTGCACCGAGCCACGCAGTACAAAACTCAAACTTTATACAGTTTTTGGGACTTGATTCAGGAAAGTAGGAAAGCGCTTTCCTATGCTATGTTATAGCAGCGATAAACAATTATGTAAGTTCTTTTTTTCATGTTGATAGGACAAAAAGTCATCAAAAGTGACCATGAAACCACAAGCATTAACTCCCCACATACTTTTCTTTATCTGAAAATATAAAGTTACATCCTTATAATCTTTACATCTGATTTGTTATAAAGCACTGGGACTGGAGACTCCTTCCAAAAAAAACTGTAAAATAAATGAATAAATAGATAATAATCATCAACTTTAAGAATTCAAAAGTGATAATGTGTAAGTAAATGTAATGTAATGTAAAGGTTAATTTACCTGTAAGTGATAATATTCCAGATTGATGGGCGTGTCAGGGTAAGAAGGGAAGCGCATGAAGCGATGCAACCATCATGCATAGTGTCGCCTGTACAAGCCCCTGGAGACAGTGTTATGATCTGGGGTTGCTTCAGTCGATCAGGTCTAGACTCAACAACGTTATGTGGCAATAAAATAAAGTCAGCTGATGACCTGAATATACTGAATAACCACGTTATCACATCTATGGAGTTTTTTGCAATTATGAAAGTTCGGGGAATCACATTCACAAGCAGAGATTCTGTACTGAGTAAAAGTAGAGATGTGTGTGTGTGTGTGTCTATGCCATGTCAAATTATTGTTGTCATCAAAGCTAAAAACTGTCCAATGAAATTTGAGTGTGTGCATTTTGTAGCCAGGTGGTGTACCAGTATTTGTCACATTGTTACCATTCCTTATGTTCTTCTCTTCATGGTTCATGTTCTTAACTAATGTGATTTATAGGACAAGTTTCTGCTAGTTATAAAACACGATTCACGACACGGCATTTTTTAAAAACGTGACCTGGCTCAAGAGAGAGCTTGAGCGCATGTTTGCATCTATTATTCATTAATACCGATGTCTTTTGCTCCTTCTGCCATCCATCCTCATCCTGCTTTGTCTTTAATCATGGGGCGGTTGTTTATTTTAATATATAGATGACGCTACAGTGAGCGTTTTGTGTCACCGCCACCTGCTGATGGATGGCTCGAGTGATGGGAACGTATTAATACGGCTTCTAGAGAAGCTCCTGAGTCACACATTTGACAAAAGCAATGCTTGTCAACGGCAGTGTGTTTCGCGGGCTGCTAAGCACACACACACACACACACACACACACACACACACTTAAACTGCCTCCTCCAGCCCCTCGAGTGGTACTGTTTATGCTTATGCAATAGGTTGGTGGAAAAACCACTTAAGTGCATCACTATGATGTTTCCCCAGCTAACAGAGAGCGTGATTAGATTATTAAGGAAGCATTCTACAAATTTAAAGATTGTGCGACCTGTAAAATACTGAGGAATACGGAGTCTGCAGTGTTTGGGTATTGGGGGCTCAGTGGTAGGTTTCTCTCCTTCTATGCGGAAGGCCGGCCCGGGTTCAATTCCCACCCAATACCCAAACCCCAAACTGGATGCAGTGCCGGTTCCAAGCCCAGGTAACATGGGCAGGTTGTGTCAGGAAGTGCATCCGGAAGTGTAAAGCCTGTGTAAAGTTGTGCACAGATCAGATGATCCAGTGTGAAGCTCCGCTTGACGGGAACAGCTGAAAGACCAACAACGGCAAATTCTGCACAGTTTCTACGTCACAATTTTATTAGAATGGCCTCAGACAAACGTGAGCATTATGGAGACGGTAGGAATGACATTAATACAGCTATAAATGTTAGGGAAATGTTGTAGGAACGTTATGAAGATGCATTTCGGAGCATTTCAACGAAAGTCTGTCACTTGGTCACAGTTGAGGCGTAATCAGATTTATGTGGATGTAATTGTTTGTTATAATAAAGGGTTGCCTGGAAGTGTTAGTGTTTTGGTGCTGCTGCTTTCTATCATTGCTGATCCTGTATCATTACTGTTCACTTTAATAGCTCACCGATGCAGAGAACATTTTCTTCAATGCCAAAACTGACCTTTTTACCTCATTAGCTAGAGTCCATGGTCATTTTTGTTCATCCCTAATGTTCCAGGAAAGTGCAACGACTTTGTCCCGTCCTACAATTTCTTCATTACATCAAGGTAGATTTAGGGACGGGACTGTAATAAACAATCATAACAGTCATGTTTCCTCTCTCCTTCTCTTTCCTCCCTACATAACCAACTAGATGGACAGGCTTAAACAAATATGGTCTCAATCCTCGGACAAAATCGTCTTTTCCGTCATATCCTCCTTTGCGAATATCAGTGTCCTGAGACGGCATGTCAGTATTTATTTATTTATTTATTTTGGAATGGGTACTTGTCAAAATCCTACCTCACCTGGAAATACATCACACTGCCAAAAAATTAAAGTGTGTTTAAATATTAGAATGCTCAAATCAAAGGACCGTTACTTCTCAGGCATTCAGCTCTGCACTTGTACTGTAGCCAGATTTCCAAAATAATGAATGTCAATGTTCCTTTTAAATGATTTTAAATACACTCAAGACCTACTGTATTTGGAGCAGAATTCTTAATAGAACAACCGAGCAGTAATAAAAGCAGTGCCCTGAGAGATCACTAAATATAGATAAGGTACAGAATTAAGGTACTGCTACTTTCTTCTTGTAGAACGTGAACAGAAATCCGAATCCTTTTGAATCGTGCTCCTCTCAAAGTTTTTTTTTCCTGGTTCTGAATTGTGTTAATCTATGAAGCTTTCTCTAAAGTTACTTTGTAATGATGAAGGGAGAAAAATCAGCATGGAATGGATGTAAATATTTGTATCCAGCCTGCCAGATAATTCTCACACACTTTAGAGCTATTGTTCTAAAAATTAAATTAGTGATGCATAATATACTTGTTAATTAGTTAAGCTATTATTATAAATACAGCCTTATAGTTTTTAGCAGGTTTCACGGGTGGCGTGAACTGAACAGGCTTAACGAGCCTAATAATAATGATGAAACTAAGAAGGAATAATATTTCAATGGCTGGATTGTCTCCATAAAATAAATCTGTGCATGTGCAGTTAGCCAAGGATAACTGATATAACATAGTGGCCAAAACACAGTATAGGTGCTGATTTTATTATTATTATTATTTTATGATATAATAATACAGTAAATGTGTGAGCCAAAGAAGCTACTTCTGAAGTTTATGCAACAAGTGTCTATATTGCTGATCCGAATATTTCAAGCTGCTAACTTCAGCCATTTTGGAGAGATGATTTTATATGTTTTCTATATTTTTTCAGCGTTATACTGTCTTGCTTATCAATAATCATTTAAAATGCATATTATTAATAATTATTCATGTGTATTGATATTAAAATTGGTGTAAGCTTCCAGAAGCCTTTGACCCGTAAATAATTATTGCTTAAATTAAAGCATCCTGTCCAAGAATTGTTTCCCTAATAAATCTGTAGTGTCTGTAACCATGTTAAATTCATGTTTTGCAATATCTTAAAAATTATGCATTTTAGAATAATACACTTTTTCAGGTTTATGCCTTTTCATGTGAAATCTAAAGGTTTCATCTGAATGACAGTTAAGACCGTTGAGAGATTTGAATTTTAAAAAGTTACATACACTAAAACATAAAAGGGCATGAAATTGTATGTAGCAAATGTTTATTTTTATCTGATGAGAAAATAAGCGCATATTTACAAAAAATGAAGCATGGATCGGGAGATAAGAAGCATTAAGTATTATGAAAAATGGTGTTATACGATCCTACAGGTATCTGAAAATCCTATACAGGTGAAAATTTCTGAATTATTTTCACCTATAGGAAATATGTGAAGTAAAACAGTACAAAAAAAAGTGAACACATAAACTACTAGTAAGACTTGGTTAGAGACTGTTGGTTGTGCTGAGTGGTTAATTCATAACCACTTCTAGGTTTATTTTAGATTTCTCGAGTAGTACAGGACTCTTTGGCCTCAAGCCATGTTGTCTCCTTTGACAGGTCTTGTTAGGAAGCATCCACTTGCCTCCTCAGTCCTCTAGCTGAAGTACTCAACACCAACAACAAAAGCCATAGCAGGTAAAAAAAAAAAAAAGCTTTTCCCGCACAGGTTTGACTCCACAAAAAAAACTAAAAAGTCGGATGCCGATGATTAGCTGATCAAAAGATCCGATCTGAACACTCCTCTATTAAAAACCGTAAATCACAAGTTAATCTAATTTGTCTGTTGTTATATCGCCATAGTTACGGCTCCTCGCTCCTCGCCCGCTGATTAGATTGATGGAGAAGAACGCGCTGACTCACGCAGCTGGATATGAGTTCCTGGTACCGTTAATGGACAGTGAAGACATTACCGCTCTCCCAAGCCTTTCTGGGACATCTCTCGGCTAATCAAAGCGTCAGGCAGCCATCTGTAACCACAGTGACAGAAGGACAAGAACAGATCGTTCAATGCTGGGGAAAAAAAAAAATGGCCGTAGTTCGAGTGCACTCACGTCGCCGGGCGCTGGATGAGAAGAGATGGAAGAAGCCGGCGATGTTGTGTTCGAGCGTTCACTCCTACACCATTTTCACACCTTGTCAAAATGTGAGATGCCTATTTTTCTCTTGCATTACAGTGACTAATATTACAGCAAATACAGGCACTCCCAGTCCAATTACATTCTACTGACTTATACTGAGTTAAAACTAATAAAATAAAAAAAAAGAACAGAATGCGCCAAGTAGAAAAGTTTAAGCACCCTCCCCCTAGTGAAATAAAATTGCACTGACTTTCCAACAGGACATGTATATATATATATATATATATATATATATATATAAGATATTTATAAAGAAAAAACAGTACGGAACTAAATTACGAATTATACTCAATTAAGAAAATAAAAAATAATAAAATGTGGAAGGTGGAAAAGCATACTGATCCCAAGTCGAGATACGTTTTATTGACTCTGCAAGGGAACATATTTAAAATGTCTTAAAATATTTCTAAAGAACGAAAACTAAAGAAGTGCATTTACAGCAGCTAATTTAAGCAAATTGAAAGGAAAAGAAAAACACTTTTGTGGAAGGTGGAAAAGTTCAGGCATCCACAGTGAAAAATACATTTTTAGGCAATTCTTCAAAGGAATATATTTTTAGCTATTAAAAAAAATAGAGAAAAAAAAACAAGTTAGGAAGTCAACTCAAAATGAATAATTATGTGCTGGAGTGAAGAAATAAAAAAAAAAAAAACATGTGGAAGTGCAAGTGAAAAACATTTGGCACCCCCAGTCCAATTCAATTTTACTGAAATATATTGGTCTTCTGTAAAATGAGGAATTTAAATTTATGAAAATATGACAATTTAATTTTAGCTTAGTTTAACAATTGAATTAAATGAAATTGTGGAAGATGAAAATATTTAGGCACTCTCAGTCCAATTATATTTTAACGACTTTCCAAGTTGAACAAATGTAAGGTTTAAAGAAAAAAGAAAAAAAGTGAATTAAAAGTGACAAATTATAGGCTTAAACAAATACAGAGCTATAAAAAGTATTTCCCCCTTCATGATTTTTTATTTTGTTTGCATATTTGTCACACTTAAATGACTGAGATCATCAAACTAATTTTGATATTACACAAAGATAACCGGAGTAAATACAAAATGCTGTTTAAAAAATGATTATTTCATTTATTAAGGGAAAAAAGCTGTCCAACCCTATGTGAAAAAGTAATTGCCCCTTGCTAAATCATGAATGAACTGTAATTAACCATATTTTTTGGAAAGCTGTTAAATTTCACTGGCCAAACCCGGACCTGATTACTGCCAGACCTGTTGAATCACTAAATCACTTAAGTAGAACCTGTCTGACAAAGTGAAGCACACTTAAAGATCTCAAAGACACTACGGAATTAAATTTCTAATTTAAAAAATTACACTGAATTTAACACAAAAAATAATAAAGTGTGAAAGGTGGAAAAGTATAGGCACCCCAATCAAAATACTTTTCATTGACTCTGCAAGGGAACATATTTAAAATGCATTAAAATATTCCTAAAGATTGAAAAGTATCATGCCATGATCTAGAGAAATTCTAGAATGAGACACAAAGTAATTGGCATGTATTGTTTCAGTATTGAAAGGTTTACAAAGCCATTTCTAAGGCTTTGGGACTGCAGCGAACCACGGTGCACCACATTATCCACAAATGGAGAAAACTTGGAACATTGGTAAATCTTCTCAGGAGTGACCGGCCTACCAAAATTACTCCAAGAGCACAAGGATGACTCATTCAGGAGCTCATAAAAGAACCAGAACAACATCTAAAGAACTGCAGGTCTCAGTCGCCTCAGTTAAGGTCAGTCTTCATGATTCAACAATATGAAAGAGACCGGGGGCAAAAATGACATCCATGGGAGAGTTCCAAGGCGAAAGCCGCTGCTGACCAAAAAGAACACAAAGGCTCATCTGACATTTGCCAAAAAACATGTGTTCAAATATTTTTTTCACATCACTGTAGAAGGAATGTAAAATTACTTTGAACATAAAATGTGTGGATGGTACAAACGTTTTGGCCAATAAGTCCAGTTTAATTTTATACATGGATATTCAAGGGGAACAGATTTATCACCTCATTGGAATATAAATAAAAATTTTACATATTAAAATCAAAAACATGAAATGTGGAATGTGCGAAAGTTTAGGCGCCCCCAATGTTTGCTGATTTTCCCGAATGACCAATAGGTAACCTTAACGAAAAGCACTACATGGCAAATATATGTGGACACCTGACCAATCAGACTTGTGTGCATCATCTTCCAGATTTGGTCCACCATTTAGTTTTAAAATAACTTCCACTCTTCAGACACCTTTATATACAGGGGTATATTTTTTTGACCCCTTAGTTTTAGTGAAGAGAAACCCTAGACCATTGTGAGTTGGTTGGTCAGTCGGGGAATGCCGAGACTTATTTGGCGCCCACACACTTGTGGTCTTATGATGTATTTCTGAAAAACACCTTCTCGTGTTTTCCATCCTTGTGCCCCGCCCAAAGATTTGTTAGTTGCTCCAAAGAGTCCGCATAGAAGCCAACCCTGGTGTATAAATCACTAATATTTACTTCTACAGTATTTACAAGTGAATTAATCAGCATGGGGGGAAAAAACCATGAGGCAAAAATGAGATAAGAAGATAAATGGACTGTTTTACTCATGTTGTTCAGCTCAGTTAATTTCGAAGGGCATTCATTAAAGAAGTTTTGGCATCGGCGCTGAACCTGCAGTCGGATCTGCTCGTGCACAGGAGGAAGCTGCATTTCGTCATGCATGAGGAACACTGACTCGCATTCTCCTGGCCCTGCTGCTTGATTGAGATGGCAGTGTATGTCCACAGTCTAATTATGTGCGATTTTCTCCGTCTTCAGCCGAGCATGCGGTTGCCATGGAGGCGGGCCGGCAGCTTTGGCAGCAACCCACTGGGAGCTGTAAAGACCCGGAAAGATCTTTATATTCGAAAACAAACAAATAAATAAATAAATATATAAATAAATAAAATCTTGAAGACGGTTATCCGTAGCCTTGTGGAACAGCTGTGAATTTCTCCTGTCCTCAATTTGTATGTTGTTGTGTCTTTTTTTTTTTTTTTTCTGTGTCTCGCCATTTGTCTGTCTCCTTCTCTCTGTATCTTAGTCTCTTTCTGACATTTCCTCTTTTCAATCCATCTCATTGCTTCCACATTTAATGACAGTGATTTGTCCTGAAAGGACCTTTGAACTTTTTTTGTCCTTTCACGCTCAAATTACCCCGAGACCCGGTCTGCAGGTAGAGCTAGGCTGAGTCCCAATTCTCTAGTTGACATATAGGGCACTACATAGGGCGGAAAAGGCAATGACCCGTACATGAAATTGCACAGTTTGCAGAGAATAAGCAGCCAGTTTTAGATTCAGTTCTGAAAATGTTCACCTGGTTCAGGAGTAACAGACTAAGCGTGGGTGCAGCGGCCATCTTTCCTAGTGGAGGCCTAAATTTTCATCATCGCAAAATAAAGGTTCGCTTGTTCTTATCCATGACATTTCTGTAGAACACTGCTTGGCTCAAAAAATTTTTTAAACGTTAATATTTTACTATTTGATTACTGCGACAATGTGGTGTCCAGTTCATGTGTGAAAATGATTCTTCGTGCTTCCAGAATCACTCTTTCACAATCCTGGAATATGGCGCGTGCCATCACGGAAGAAAAACTCCATAGATGTGATAACCTTTAAGTCATTTAGTACATTCAGGTCATCAGCTGACTTCATTTTAATGCCCCATAAGGTTGCTGAGTCTAGACGTGAGCGACTGAAGCATCCCCAGATCATAACACTGTCTCCAGAGGCTTGTACAGTGGACACTATGCATGATGGGTGCATCGCTTCATGTACTTCCCTTCTAACCCTGAAATAGGCTCAATCTGGACTCATCAGGTCACATGACCTTTTCCCATTGCTCCAAAGTCTAATCGTGATGTTCTGTAGCAAACTGAAGCCTTTACTCTGATGGGTCTCACTAACAAGTGGTTTTCTTATGGCTACACAGCTGTTTAGTCCCAATCCCTTGACATCTGGTCACATTGTGTGAGCATTTCTTAAATGGATTGACGGTTCAGCACTATCCCTCCAGGTTTTAATAATGTGTCGGACAGGTCCTAACCCAATTCCAGTCATTGCAACGCTCTCCTTAGTTGTTTTCTTTACTTTGTGCAGTTCGATAAGTTGACCTGTTTGAAATGTGCTGTTTGTCTTGGAAAATGATTTACACTACCAGTCAATAGTTATCACACCACGTACTTGCAGAAAGGCATCATTTTGTAATGACATTAATGCTGTTTAAATGCATATGGAATTATGCAGCGACTGAGAAAAGTGTTAAACAAATCAGAATTTTAGATTTTATATGATTAACAGTAATCTGGATGGAGCTTTGCACATCTTGGAGTCTTAAAAAAACAACATAGTTTTAAATAAGTGTTGTTTCTTAGAACGCAGTAAATTAAATTAAAGGTTACATCTCATGACATTTTCAACAAGAAACTGAGATAATTAGCAAACAATCCACTTTTTCTTATAACTTTTGCTACCATTTTTTCTAATAATCTGTGTTTACACATTTCTGTACTACATTAAAAGCCTTTGTAAAGATGTAGATGTATTTACTATAGGGTCAATTATCTACTGTAACAATTCTGTAATTAGTTTGTGGGTGTTAAGTTTGTTGTTGTGATTATAAAAGATAGGAGAGTGTTTACATTTTTTTTTTTCGTTTTCTGTGACATGCTGTGTCTTTTTGTCCTAATGAACGAGATAAGAGGGATTCATTTTGTACACGATCCAAAACAGTGGATGTGACTTACATATCTTGATTTATTTCTCTACAACAGCATGTCCGCCGTTGCCAAGCCCTGCTGATTTATCTGTGTGTCCTGAAACGAACCGAGCCTTCATTACGGCAACTTTGTCTCTGACTTTCTCCGCCGTGATCATTTTTAGGCCGAGCCTTTTCTTCCCACCAGTTTTCTTTTCCAAACTTCACATGCTTGTTTACTCCGAGCCAGACCAAATGGCAGTGCAGAAAGGCCAGGCGAGTGTTTGTGCACGCCAACTCGAGAGAAAAAAAAAAAAAAAAGGAGGGGTGCTGGGGAGGAGGGTGTTTAGAATACAACAGGAACTAGGAAGTTAACTTCGATTTATTATTGACTCTCATGATGGAAAAAAAAAAAAAACAGGTCCTTAAATCAGACGGAGCACATCTGCAGACTGTGGAATCGACTGCAGTGCCTTCAGCCTGCTCGCTCCAGCCTATTTTTAGGGTTTTTTTTTTGCACACTTTCATACGTCCCTCGTTTAGCTGAGTAGATTAATTTGCGCTCGGCTCGCTGTAGGGAAACGCTGAGTAGGATGAAAAATACGGTTGGGGACTTTGTGCAGCACAAGGAACCACCCCATTTCATTAGCAGCCGTCGCAATGCTTCATTACGGCTATTAATCTATTGTAACAAAGCAATCGAAAACAAAGTGAGTTTGCCCCACGTAAACAGGCGCCGTAGCCCAGCGGACAGCGAAAGCACGTGTGAGCGCTCTGAATTAACTCTAGATAGACTTAGCTGGGCTCAAATGAACACAATCCATCTACTGTGACCGCCACAATGAGGTGTGACCCAGCTGTTTTCAGGAGTTGCCCTTTTGCTTTTTCTCCACCGTATACAGTACATCGGCTATTTTTCCCTTTTGATCTACCGCTACTGAGGCTCTGATACCACTTTGTATGTTGACCTATAGCGTTGATCTAAGCGCAAGCACCTTCTGCATTCAGCACGCACTCCCCTGTCTACACACACACACACACACCTCGCACACACTTATCTGGAAAACCTTTCTTTCACACGACATTCATTGAATTAACCTTGTCAAACTGCTAGCACTATGATGTGTTCTCCAGAGATGGCGATGGCAATGAAGGCTTATTATTTAAGCATTTGGAGGTAATGAAATAGCACTTTATGAGCATGTGCGTCAGTCTGTGTGTGTGTTTCTAAGTGAAGGCGGATATAGCTGAAGCTATACTCGGAGATACGTAGCACCTGTTCAGAATTTAATACCAAAGCTGCACGCGTTAGCATTTAGGCCTGAGATATGCTTAAGTGCGGTTGGTCAATTTACCAACTTGATTTGCTGATCAAATTAAGGAATTTAAGAAAAGAGCCTAGTGACAAATCTGACCACGTTCTTTCCAAAAATCAATCACCATCGTTCCTAGCAATCAAACCCTGATTACTATAACACATTAGTGATTACCATTTTTTTTGCCTTTTACCTTTTAATACCACTTTTCCAACCAACCATTTACTGATCAAAACGATTCCCATTTCCCGATTACTCATCACCCTTGTGACTAATCACCAATAACCATCGCTTTCAACAATCAATTACCAATTACCATTACTCCTAACAACTAATCACAAATAACAATTGCTCCCATGAGTCAATTACTAAGCACTGTTGGTCCGACCAATTAATCACCAATAATCATTGTTTCTAGCGACTAATCACCAATAACCATTGCTTACAATAATCAATTACCGATCCTCATTGTCTGTGTTTTGTAATTACATTACAAAATTACTGTCATTAAAAAGTAATCACTTACATTACACCGTTACTTTCTGATAACTAGTTCGAGTACTTTTCCATTGCAGAAAATGAAAACTCCTTTGGGATTCCTCATGCATGTTGTTTTAGTCAAGACCTTTATAATTATTCTACCATCATCACTTAGCAAAGTTTGGCCCATAATCTGTTAACTACTAATACCCCTATCTCACCTACGCGATTTTGCGCGGTGGTCATAAGTATGGTTATGATTCAACTGTGATTAGGTTTCCATCTTTCCGCGCGTCGGTCCTCGCCTGTCAAACCACATAGGTGAACCAGGGGTATAACAGCAGGAATAACAGAGGGGGGCGGGTTATCGGGGGCGGGGCTTGTAGAACTGGCTCTCGGATTACATAAATTGTCTGAATAACGGATTACATTTTTGAAAAAGTAACTAAATAACTGAGTACATAAATGGCGGACCTAACGCGTTAGATTACTCGTTACATCAAAAAAGTAATCCGTATTCTAACGTGTTACGCCCAACACTGATCATTGTTCCTCTAGGTTACTCACCAATAACCATCGCTCCCAACAATCAAATACTGATCATCTTTGTTCTCAATGTCCAATAGCTCATCACATTTGTTTCTAGGAACAAATGTGAAACATCCCTGGTAACAATTATTGCAATGAAAATGATTACTGATCAAAATTGTTCTCAGTTCCCAATTACTGTCCAATTACTAATCACAATCGGTTCCAACAATTAATCACCAATAACTTTCGGAGCCTAACTGTCCCTAAGAATCAATCATAGAGAACTATTTTTCCAAAAACTGAAAACCACTGCTCCCAGTGATCACCACTGTTCCTAATGACTGATCACTGGTCAGTATTGTTCCCTGTTTGCAATTACTGAACACCATTCTTCCTATCAATTAATCACCAATAATCATCGTTCCAAAAATCAATTACTGTCCCTAAAGACTAATCACCAATATTCATTGCTCCCAAAAAAAAAAATTCAGACCAACATTGTTCACAATGACCAGTGACTTATAACTGTTCCTAAGAATAAATCTCAGCTGACTATTTTTTTCTAACTATAACTGAAAGTCAGTGATCACCATTGTTCTTAATGACCAATCACTGATCACTAATGTTCCTAATCACCAGTTAGCATTGTTCCCAACAACAATTGTTCTTAATGAACCGCCATTAATCGTTAACAGGCAAGTGACCGTGGTGACTGAGTTAACATACAGAAGTACTTTTGACTTTTGCTCATGACTTTTAGAGCATGCACTATGCTTTCATGGCAGTTAGTCTACCATCTGTCTGGATCGCCAGGAAACATCAGTGTTGATTGCTCTTAATGCAGGTTCACACTCCAGTTCAGCTGCTTTTTAAAGACACACAGAAACCACATTTGTTGCATCATGGCTAATCCTGCATAGAGGCCATGAGGTCACAACCATCACCATAGTGACGGCGTTTCGCGTGGAATCTTACAGCCTGACTAATCCTGTGCAGAGGATGAAACAATCTGCTCTCTGTCATTTTGAGTGACCGCATGATGCAAATCTCCAATAACACTCGCTGCTGTGTGGATGTCCAGAGGGTCCAAATAATCAATTAGGTCTCATTCCTTAAACATTCTCTCTCTCTCTCGCTCTCACACACACACACACACACTCACACACACACACACACTTGTCATCTTCCATCCCGCTGTTCCTCTGTCTCGCGAATTCCTATTCCACGTCAGTCTCTTTCTCCCTCTTTCTCTCATTCTTATTCCTCTCCCTCTGCCTTTGTCTCTCATTGTTATTCTAATTTTCTCTGTCAAATAACTCATCACTCTCTCTTTCCCTCCTTCTCTCTCTCGCTCTCTCTCTCTCTCACACATACACACACACACACACACACACTCCCTTTTTCCGTTCTCAACACCTTTGCCCTCCAGTTCAATATTTGGTTAGTGAGTCAGTTCTGTTATATTAATGCTGTTGTTGCTTCATGCTATTTAATGATGCAGATGTTCTACTGTAATCAAGGAATGTACAAAACTCTCCTACACATGCTACAGTAGGTAACTGCATGTTTTGTTCACTATCAGAAAATGTGGTCAGTCCATACTACTTGTACTACTACTACTACTACTACTACTAATAATAATAATAATAATAACAACAATAATAATAATAACAATAATAATAATGATAACAATAATAACAATAACAACAATAATAATAATAATATTAATAATAATAATAATAATAATCTGCGTTAACCAGGTGTGTAAAAACATGTCCGCTATCATTCAATCAGTTTTCAACAATAATTTCACAGAGTTATTGCTGACTCACTATTACAAAACCTGAGCAATATGTTTAACTATGTGACCTGGCAAGAAGTGGCCACTAGGGGCGCTACCTGTGACAAGTTCTTAGAACCTGTAAATCTCTGATTGTGACTCTACTCACTCATGGGGGATACTTAGTATTGCTCACACGTATAATTTTCTTCTTTCTGGCTATGTTTTTGTTAAATAAATAATGGCACAGTGAAAAAGGTTATTTGTTGTTGTTTATCTGAGTTTTTTTTTTGCCTAGTACTAAGAGCTGCTACGATCAGATGATTTTTTTTGTTACGTTTTACCAAAAAAATACTATATAATATTATCAATATACAAAATGACTGCATTCACATCAATTAGTAATTATTCTTATACAGATTTTTTTATCGGCAGCACGGTGGCGTAGTGGTTAGCGCTGTCACCCTGCACCTCTAGGGTCCGGGTTCCTTCCACAGTCCAAAGACATGCAAATTAGGGTGATTGGCGATCCCAAATTCGCCATAGTGTGTGTGTGTGTGTGTGTGTGTGGCCTACGATGGTTTGCCACCCTATCCTGCCATAAGTCTCCAGGGATAGGATCCAGACTCCCCACGATCCTGTATACAGGATTATGAAATCAAATAAATTTTATTTGTCACATATACAGTCATACACAATACGATGTGCAGTGAAATGCTTATACGACCGCTCATGACCTTAAAAGCAAGATTATCAACAAAAAAATAAATTATAGAACAGAATAAGAATAAAATATAGAAAAACTTAGCTGTAAAAAAAATAGAAGAACAAAATATAAAATATGAAAAATATTTTTTAAAACTTAGCTGTTCAAAATATAGACAATATGGCTGTACAATCTGGAAAATATGAAAACTGTTGTGGAAATTGACATAGAATTTAAATAGAAATGTCCGGTGAGTGTGAAAATATGCATAACCGTGTGTAATGACCATAAAATTACGCGGTATAGACAATGGACGAGAATGTGTGAGTGATTTTTCATAACTGCTGGCTGAGAACTTGAAATTTCTAAAAACTCATTGAATGTGTATCGCCATGACCGAAACAATCCGCATCATTGGTGATGCATTAGGACATAACGGCGTTATGTACTGACCCCTGTAATAGGTGTGTAACAATGACACGGTTTGAATTCATGCATTTGACAGACCGGGATCGATATGACTCGAGGGAACAGTTACAAATTGATAATCAAGTATAAGTCCAGAAAGGGACAGATAACTGGTGTGTAAAATATAATCCAGTTTAAATAAACAATAAACCCAAGTGAACTTGGTCAAGTATCAACCAGAAGATAGTAAATTGAGTTATCATATTGTATCATATTCTACTGTAGCAAATTTTCCAAATATCTAAGTGTTGATATGATTTTTCATCTCTTATTCAGTGATATTGTTAAATAATGAAGTGTTGCAATAGGAATTGAGCTTAAGATATTTTAGAAAATTCAGAGAAATTGTCAATTATTTAATTGTTAAAATAACAATCGAAATCGTTTGGTTGCAGATTCAATGGTATCATCAAATATCACATTGTTACCTTCAGAACTGAAACTGTATTATACTGCATACGATTCGTTCAGCTACTGAATCACTGCACTTTAAGTCAAAATAGCAGATTTGGTGCAAATCATTGATGTAGGAATTGAAGTTGCATCGTATCGAAACTAGTGTATTATAGCAATTTAGACGTACAAACAATTTGCGACCTATTGGACAAAGAACAGAAAATATTAACAGCAAATTCAATGGTATTGTTATATTGTCAAAATTTAAAAATATCATGCGGTTTTATTGCAGATTTAGTATTTTTCGTCAAATATCAAATTATTGCCTAATGTATTTTAGCAATTTAGACGTACAAACTATTTGAGATCATTGCAAAGATCAGATTCAGTGGTATTGTTAAAACTGAAAAAAATATTGAATCCTATTATATCAGATTTATTATCATATCATTTAGTAATGTTGAAACATTATTCATATTATTTATACAATTTCCCTTTGGGATTAATAAAGTACTCCATCTATCTATTTAATATTACAGTAGAATTTGTATAATCTTTTACTCTAGCAGGTTAATTGGTCTCATCAAATATCAAACAGTTGCCTTAAGAACTGAAAACACTTCCATGTGAAAATCTGAAAGAAACACGAAATGCTAGAGCCTTATTGTTTTAATACCATTTTGTTTTAACTTCGGGGAAAAAAAAAAAAAAGAATGAATGAACACAATATAAACAGACCACGTTGTCAATTACCACTCTATTCATCACACTTCATCAGACAGCGGAATAGAATATGAATACAGAATGATATTACCAGATTGTAGTTGCTGTAATAGAAACGTTGTATAGCTTTAGGCGATCCTGTCAAAATTGCACAGTGGACATATTTGCATTGATGCAAATGAATCAAATAAGAGTTTTATAATGTGAAACTGAGCCTGGGCTCCCAAAGCACCGGAGCACTGAGATCATTAAAAACTGCTGATGTGTGTCACTTTAAATAGCGTGTCTGTTAGTCACAATGTTGCAAGGTTTGAATTTCAGTCATCACAGTCATGGCCATGCATTAATAATAAAAATCACAATCATCGGACAGTTCAATAATCAATATAAAGCTGTAATTGCACGTGGGTCAAAACATATTACTGGAAGATTTATTGTTTATTTACTGTATGTGGACCAAACTAATACACTAATACGCTATAGTTTTGACAGTATACTCTAGGAGGACACTATGAAAGGATGTTCCACAAAAACGAATGTAAAAAATGTTAATTTTTGATATGGTAACTATTTTTGAGTATGTATTAATTAACCATTTATGGAAGGAGTCTCCAGTGTCGAGTTTATAAAACGGTAAAACTGTAGCTGTAGGTTTTCTTAAAAACAAACATTAACTGATTGTTTCATAAAGTTTGCAACAACAGAAACAAAAGCAGAGAAAGAAAAGCTACTTTTAGTCCTGAGGAAATTCTACTTTAAATTATTCTAGTGATGCAAATAAGAAAATAAACTAATCTAATTGTTATGCCCCTGTCTAGGTCGGGCCGTAAGAGGAATGAAAAGAAGAAGAAGAAAAAAAGGGGTGAGACCACTAGTGTGTTCGCTTTGTGTTTATTTATAAAAGTGAATAAGCAAATACCCAAAAGGAGGCTGTGAGCTTCAGAAGCAGACAAGGCCAAAATAATAAACAACATTCCCTCTACCTCGTCCCGAAGTGAAACACCAAACCTGCACCAAAAGAAAAGAAACAGAAATACAAAAACTTACCCATCCTCCCCTACTAACCACAAACCAGGAGAAAAGAAAGTACAAACAAAATGGCGTCGACTTCCTACTAAACCACTAAAGACAGAATGATGTACAAATATATACAAAACATATTTATAAGCCAAACAAACAAAACCAAAGAGGGGCGTATACTGTACAAAAACGGAAAGCTACATATATACTGTATATATATTGTAAGCTATTATAAATAAAACAGAATGATTTGGAATTAGTAACATTAAAAAGAAAAAACAGCTGAACAATGCAAAAATGAACAACACTTAGTCGAACTGCTAATTTTAGGTTAATAAGGACATTGTGCTGTTTAGGGTAGAAATAATAACATTTGATTTGTTACATTATTCAAAATATAATTGTGTTAATTTTAACACAAACACTATTAATTATCTAATTAAATTGTGCAGAAAAAAAAAAAACTTCAGACACACACGTCAGGTTTTCTGTCTTTGTGAGGACCGTCCATTAACATGACTTTTGTAATGAGTTTCATAATCTAGTTAACTTAACCTAAACCACTAAACTTAACCCTAAAGCTACCTCTGACCTTAACCGCTCTAACCTGCGGTTTCTTTTTAGGCTTCGGGTTTTCAAATCAGCGTTGTTTTGTGGGGACCACCTGACCTGTACAGGACCCCAGTGTATTTTACACAGTCATCTTTTGAATATCCAGTGGTCCTCATAAACCATCATACACACACTGAATTTGATGTCATTATTTAGAGGGACTGTGAACCGAACTTGCGATTGAAGCTGGTTTAGATGATGCAGGGTCTGACAGGCTATAAAGGGCAGCGCCACAAAGCCGATTCCTGTTCTAATAAGAAACGGAAAGGATGCTTTGTATCTCATGACCTTTTCAAGCTGTCTCTCTCTCTCTCTCTCTCACACACACACACACACTCTCTCACTCCCTCTCATTTTCTCCATCCCAGTATATTCCAAGCCTGTCAGTTTTACAGATCAGCTACATTACTGCAGCGAGAGACACAATATGAGTGCTGCAAAACATTAATCTGAGGGTCACGCTTCTTCCAGACCAATCTCTCTCTCTCTCTCTCGCTTTCTGTCTATCTACCCAACTGATTTTATTTGTCAGTGATGCTTGTTTTTTCATTTCAGTCACATCACACGGGTTGAACCTGCCTGGAAACGGGTCGTTCATGTGAACCGTACTGACATGATAGAAGCCATGTTGAAACGAAACATCTGGAAAGAAGGCGGGGGGGTGAACGGATGAGTGCGCAAAACAACAAGGTTGTCGTTAGGACATGTGCGTTTTGTGTCATGATGTAATGAAAATTAATGTAGAGCAAATAAAATGACGCGAGGCAGATGGAGGCACCTTAGTAATGCTGGTGTGTGGGTGTGGTGTCGTGTGTGTGTGTGTATCTAGTGGTGTGTATCGCAGGTGCATTTTGACTGACGGTGTGTGTCTGATTGCTGCGTTTGTGTGTCTGGGAAAGATTTAGGGTTGGTACTCCGGAGTCGGCTCTGCTAGTTGACGATCAGTGAGTGTTGAAAGATGAAGATTTGGTCTGTTTGCGGAGGTGAGAAAGTGTTAAAGCTCCGCCGCATCGCTCTCACCAGCTAGACATGAAGTCATTTTTTTTTTAAGTGTTTACTTTTTTGTATACACACGTGTGGTGCTTTACTGCTCACATCACGTCAGCAACTGTGTGTGTGTGCGCGTGTGTGCATGTGTGAAAGTGTATTTTTGACCAAGCGTACACGTGTGTGTCTCCATGTGTGAAAGTTTCTCTTTGTGACTCTGAAATGTTGTGTGTGTGTGTGTTAGCAATGAGCAGGTGGTTCTTTAACAGTGCTCCTGAGGAAGCCGTGACTGGAGTCATAGCGGTATGTGTGTATGTGTTTGTGTGTGTGTGTGTGTGTGTGTGTAAAAAACGGCAGCCCATCAGCGCAGATGGAGTGTGTGACAACGTGCTTCAGAAAGTCAATTAACACGGCGCTAACATCGACTGTCGAGTCAGACAGGGCTGCGGGCGCCGATAAACCGGCAAACACACACCATGAGAAGTGCATTCCAACGCGATAACCATGGAAGAGTTGGGAATTTCTCGGAAAAAGGCACGCGGGAAGTTTTCATTTCAGTGGAATGTTGGAGGAAAAGGAAGATATTGATAGCAAGGCGTTTTGTTTTTTGTTGTTGTTGTTGTTTTGGCTAAGCTTTGGGATACTTCATTGTTTCTCTAGATGTCCGGGACATGTGTTTGTGCAGAAGTGGGAGGATATTTACATTAAAAAAGGGGGGAGGGGGGGGGGTGTCACTAAGAATTTTGGGGAATCAACCAATCACAGGCTTTGGTGGTGGGACAACATAATTGATGCAAAGCCTAATTAATATAAAAAGCGTTGATTTGATCGCAAGCCATAAACTGAAAATGAACATATAAATTACAAATTCAATTGGCGTTCAAGTCAAAGTGGGACTTTTGATAGTGCAGAATGACAGAACAGTTTAAAGAAGAACACAGTTATGAGAGTAAAAACTGCATTTATTTCTCTATATAATCCTCTACAACACTAATTCGCTTATCCCAGTGTTTCACTAGTGCTTGGACAGCATTAACGTTTTCTCATGACTGTTTCTCAGGACTGTACGGGGGAACGTGACAAAACCTCCCGGGTGACGTCCCGTAACGTGTAAGTGGTGTTGGTGAATGAATTGTGTGTACAGTTCGCACAGACAGATGCGTCTCTTCCACAAGTTGGTGACAAGTTATCACAGTTTGCAGACGCCTTTAGGGAAAACTTACAAAAGTGCTCAAGTTTTCGTCATTGATTAGATCCTTAAACTGGGTCATGAGGTTACTAACTAAGTCTAAGTACCATCAGTCAAACACTTTTGGGAAGGGTTTTTTTTGTTGTTGTTGGGGGGTGACCTAAGTATTGAAGAATGCTTTTTTTTAAGGATCAGGTTTTCCACTCACTGAACGTTGACAGGAATGACTGCAGTGGGCTCCGAGCCACCTCAGCCTGGATCGTCATTCACTTAATAATAATAATAATAATAATGATAATCTGTTAAGTAAATTGCAAATGAAACAGCACAAACATAACTTAAAGAAAAGTAGCTCTTTGTCTGCACATTTGCATGTGCACTTTGTTGTATGTTGTCAATTTGTTGTCTCTTTTTTTGCATAGAAATAGATAGTTTTAGGTTAACTTAAAAATGTAAATCTGTCATACTGTACTGTATCTGAGCTAGTCAGCTAATTAGATCTTTTAGTTAGCTGGTTCCGGTAAAGTGTTCTGTTAATTTATGTTGTTGCATGTATGTAGCACCTTGGTCCTGGAGGAACTTTGTTTCATTTCACTGTGTACTGAACTGTATATGGTTGGAATGACAATAACAGCCTACTTGACTTGACTTGACTTGACAGAGTCATTACTGAGGGGTGTAAAGTGTCGGAGCTGATGGGTAGTGTAATGTGTGAACTTTATGTGTTTGTTAATGTGAGGTACATACTGTACAGTATGAATTTTCAGAAGTATACCTGAAATATTACCAAATGGCCAAAACATGGCATTGGTTCTAAAAAGTGACTCGCCTAAGCTGTAGATGAAAAACACCATTAACACCATTTTTCATAATACTTAACGCTTCTTATCTCTTGATCCATGCTTCATTTTTTGTAAATATGCATACACAAATATATTTTTATCAGAAAAAAAAGGAATACATTTGCTAAATATAATCCCATGCCCTTTTACGTCTGTAGTGTCCGTAACCTTAACTGTCATTCAGATAAAATTTGGCCAGTTTATATTTCACATGAAAAGATATAAACCTGAAAAAGTGTATTATTCTAAAATGCACAACTGTTACGATACTGCAACATGAATTTGACATGGTTACGGACACTACAGATTTTTTCCTTTTATTTAAGCAACATTTTTTTTCCAAGTCATACGCTACTAGAAAATGACACCAATTTTAATGCAATTACTCATAAAAAATATATGACTAATTGGCATTTTAGAATATTATTGTTTGAAGCAAGACAGTATAACGCTAAAATCCGGCCATTTTTGGGGCACATATAAAATCATCTCCCCAAAAGATAAAGTTAAATCTACTTAACATTTTCAGAGAAGAAAGATCGGTCACTTCCATGTTGCATAAAGCTTCTTTGGCACACATTTTGTGTGTGTGTGTGT
>JAQMYG010000008.1:23876231-23890180 GCA_030014215.1 Clariallabes teugelsi | reverse complement strand
GTGTGTCAGCAACAGCTTCCCATTCAAAACAATAGGCGGTCAAAATGACCGTGAACCGCGTTATAAGTAGGTCACACAGGCGCGGCGCTTCTAGTGTTAAGGGTTCGGGTTTGAATCCTGCCTCGGGTCTGTGTGCGTGGAGTTTGCATGTTCTCCCCGTGCTTGGTGGGTTTCCTCCAGGTACTCGGTTTCCTCCCACAGTCCAAAGACATGCAGATTAGCCTAACTGGCGTTCCCAAATTGCCCGTAATGTGTGTGTGTGTGCCCTGTGTTGGATTAACACTCTGTCCATGGTGTACCCTGAGGATTACCCCTGGTGCCCTAAGCCTCCTGGGATAGGCTCCAGCACCCCCATGACCCTATAAACAGGATAAAGCGGTAGACGATGAGTGAGTGAGTGAGATTATATAAGATGAGGTATACAGTGTCTCCATTAATACAGTTAGCGATTTGCAGGAGTAAAGTAGGAAACCTGAGATTCGACTGATCGATTACATTTGTGGAAAGAGACAAACAAAAATTGTGCTAATGAGATTTTCTGCTGTTTTTGCTGTTGAACCGCGTCTTTAAAGTGCACCTGTGGTTTCGCATTGACAGCTTTTAGTGTCCTGTTGTGTCTCCAAAACAGCTGCACGCATCACATCGAGCACTTTGCCTGCGCGGTGACGACTTTCAGGATGTCCGAGACCTCGATTGATTCCATCTATCGATTGCGCGGCAGCCGCTAAAGTGGCGCGAGAGGACCGTTCGTCAGCGCGACACAGCGTGGCCCGTCGAGGCCTGCTCCTCCGCTCCTTTAAATGAGATCTATTACAATACACTTGAGTAATCGGGTGGGTGGGTGGGAAAAAAAATGCCCAAACGCAGGTATCCTCTTGATACACCGCATTTTTATGATATATGTGTGTGTGTAAGTGTATACATTTTATGCTGTTTATGTGATTAATTGTTTGTACTAGCAAACATCCGATCAACATTTCTTATTTGTGACAAGGCTAATTACTTTTTTTTTTTCCCCATCTTTTGTTCAAGGCAGGATGAAGAACCCAATTTGACTGTGCGAAATGACTCCAGAGGCTCGGCAATTTAGACTCGTAATTTGATATAGGATACGTGGAAATTGGCTCCGGCTGAAACATTTGCGTCTAAGGCAAACAATTAAGCAGACACGCCAGTAGGGAGTGACTAATAGACTTTATTCGGTTTAAAGGAGCTATGGAGAGCAGGGCTTTATCATTAGGACAGCGTTATTTGACCCCTGGTGTGATGGCACGGTTGATATACAGGTTTGCCCGGCTCATGCACAGAGCTAGGGTTCTTTCTTCCTGGCACGTAGAAACAAAAATATAACAAGGATAATTACATTTTTGTTAACACTTTTTTTTTTTTTTTTTTGGAACGTATGTGTCGTTGTCACTTTGGGATGTTTTAAATCAAAACCCGTTGATTATCCAGTTGTTAACAAGGAATTACTTAGCAGCATGTATTCATAAGGTATTATTTATAAAAATAAAAAAACATGAAACCATAACTAAATTAATAAAAATTATGAATGCAATTAGGAACACTTGGGCTGAATACCGAATACAGGCTTTTTGGGATTTGTTTTTGTTTGTTTCTCTCCCAAGGAGCACTGCTGTGTTTCTTCCCCACGGTAACCTCAAACAAAATCTGTTATTTAAAGAAATTCCACTAATCTGCAAAACCTCAACACCAGAATTAAAAAAGAGGGGGGACAAAAAGAAAGAATTAGCCCATAATGATGGGATGATTACTATGATTATCTTCTTGCACGTCACATCGCCTTTTAAACACCCCGTCCCCCGTCAGCCCCTCCACCCCCACCCCCCACCCCCCACCCCCGATCGATCCCCATCTCTGCAGCTGTATTTCCCTAAATACAATAGCGCCTCTAATTGTAATCACCGTGTTTCTCGTCGGCAGCGTGAAAGGGCATTAAGAGACAAAGGCGTCCCTCGCTGACTTCTCGCTTTTAATTAATTGTGTTAGGAAATAGCTGTATCAACGCAAGCCAAATATCTACAGTCTTCAGGAGAGAGATTTCTGCTGGATTTAGGGAGCATTTAGGGGGTCGAAGTACTGACGTTAGTGAAATCTCATTGTATTTCCTTATTTGGATTTTTCTTTTCTTCTGCCATGAGATAAATCATGCGGGTCAAACCAGAAGATGTAGAGATGTACAAATACAAGCTAAAATGCAGGCAGCTAGAGGGGTCTGGTCTTACTGATGATGTCACTAGTATTGGTTTTATGTTTTGTCCGATATCTTATAGACCATAATTAGTCTTTACCCTGATTGAATGGGTTTGCCCAAAAACAACAGCCTTAGGAATCATTTTACTAGTAAAAGTTTGTGATAATTTACAAAACAGGAAACATGTTTTAGCAGACACGGGTTCGGTTCCTGGCTGAAACACCACACCCAGACACTGGGGTTAAACAATTCAGCGTATTTCTTTACTAAATCCATGTCAATGAAGGTTCTGGAATCTTATTGTTTTTGCCAATTTTTAGAAATATGAAACATATCAAAGTGGGCTGACTCAAAACACACTACCAGTCAAACATCTAGACACGTCTTCTAACTCCAAGGTCTTTCCTGATTGTTTATTTCTTTCTACACTGTAAAACAATGCTGAAGGCGTTTATCCAAAATACACAATAATCTCCTTTGAACAGTTGATATTGAGATGTATATCTGCTACTTCCGCTCTGTAAAGCTTCATAACGCCTCTAATCTGAGGTTAATTGGTGATTTCTGAGGCTGGTGACTCTAAATGAACGTCTCCTCTGCAGCAGAGGTACAGTAAGTTTTGGTCTTGCTTTCCTGAGAAGGTCTTCATGAGAGACAGTTTCATCATGGAGCTTAATGGGTTTTACAAACGCACTCAACACAATACTGTTCTTGTAAGAACTGTTCCAGAACTGTTGACCTTCATGTCTTAAAATAACTTACAATTAACAGTTGTTGTTGTATTGGTTACTTAGTTACATAATTCCATATGTGTTATTTCTTACATTTTGAAATCTCCATTATTGTTCTAGTATGTGGAAAAATAAATGCTAACTTTTAACAAAAAAATGTGTCTAGGCTTTTACTGGTTCTGTTTTTACATCTAGACCCAATTTTTATGAACCTTAAATCATAAACTGTATTTGTCATGTATCATTTATCGTCTAGGTCTGATTCCCACATGGGTCTGCGTTCTTGGAGTTTGCATGAGTTCTCCAGTGCTTGGTGGGTTTCCTTCGGGTACTCTGGTTTCCTCCCACAGTCCAAAGACATGTAGATTAAGCTAATTGGTTTTCTAAGTCACCTGGTATAGGCTCCAGCCCCATCCTCCCCCAACCATTAGACATCCCCCCCCCCCCCCACACACACACACCCTATATACAGGATAAAGTGATATAGACAATGAGTGAGTGAATGAATAAGAGTGTAGGAATGGCCATTTTGGCACAGTTTATACAGCAGGTATAGATTTTACCTCCAAGATAAATAATTAGAAATGATTCCTACCTTCACAGCCTTTTTTTTCTCTTGAGACGATTTCGAGACCTCTACAGCCAAGCATGTGCCTTATGAAACAAATACCCCGATGTACAATAGATCTTCTTTCTGTGCCAATCATGTGGCATGAGCGCGATGCATAAAATCATGCAAATGCAGGTCAGGAGCTTCAGGGGAAGAGTGTGATCTCAGTGACTTTGATCGTGGCATGGTTGTTGGTACCATATGGGCTGATTTGTGTATTTCACAAACTGCTAATCTCCTGGGATTTTCGCACATGACAGGTGGTAGAGTTCACACAGAATAGTGCGAAAAGAAAAAAAAAAGAAGAAAAAAAAAGTCCACTAAGTGGCAGTTTTGTGGATGGAAGCACCTTGAGGATACTGATGAGGGAGGTAACAGGAGAATGGCTGGATTAACCTGGTTCAAGCTAACGGGAGCTCCAGAGTCACATAAGCACTCTTTACAGCAGTGCTGAGCAGAAACGCCAGTCTGTTATGTCGTTATGTGCCAATTTGAAAGAAATGCCCTAATATGTTTAAACGTATTAGAGCCAATACATTTTGTTAAGTTATACCTTTTAATAAGGGTAACCAATTGTGTAATATTTCCACTTTTCTTAAAGACGTGCAGCTGTCTGAGACGAGGCATCTCGGAGATAAATCCAAATGTATCAGAGCTGAAAAGGAAGAAGTGACAATTCACTTCTGAAAGAAGGGGAATTGGTTCATGCTCATGGTGTCTCATCACGCATTAACCTGCACGGCTCAAGTTCTGTATATTGTAGCGTTGCCGTCTTAAAGCGAAACAGCAGATGCATGTGACTGTGTTCATTCCAGTTGGTACAACTACTGTAACATTTGAAATATTCACCCAAACAACCACACAAAAAAATTATATAGTTCCTTCCTTACCCACCAGCCGAACCAGCTGCATGCTCTCCAGCAGCTCGGTGTGGGCCAGCAGGGGGCGTAGCACAGAACTCTGGGCCCGGTACATGAGCGGCCTCATTGGGCCCCTTCCTTTTATTGATCCATATCTCACAGATTTCATTCCAGAATTACAAGGGGCCCTGGGGGGGGGTCAGTCCACTTTCTCCCACTATGATGCCCATGAGGGCAGAAAAATAATAATAATAATAATAATAATAATAATAATGGAGAAAGTAAAGTCAAATAAGAATAATTATTGATATAAGACAGGAGAAGACATAGAAATAAGGATACGGAATATAAAGTGGGATTGTGCTGCATGTGTAATTGTGAATTGTTCTCTTTTTATCATGTTTGTTAGCCTTTAAGTCTTCTAAAGAAAATAAAAATGTACACGATTAAACTCGATCCAAATATTTTAATGTCACAAAAAAAAAAATACTGTCATGTATTTTCCTCCCTCGCTCTTTAGTGCTCCAGCTGGTGTGTAACTGTATTGCAGTCTGTAAATGCATTTGAATGTTGATTTATTTTATTACAAAATAATAATAATAATGAATATTCAGCAATATTATGACTGTTGCAGTTATTATCCCTTCTGTAAATGTGTGTTAATTTCAAACGGATTATGTGAACATTATTTCTCTTCACTCGGAGAGAACAGAGTGGTCGAGCATCGCTCCGGTGCGCTCCGGGGCCGCGGTACAGCTGTGTACACGGAATGATATAGCGATTTGACTCACGTCTAACACAAACAATAGTTTTGAACATGAAAGCGTGAGAAAATGGAGCTGTGCCATGAGAGCGTGTGAAGATGAGAGTTGGCAGTGCTGAATTCATGCTAATCAGCGTGCCAGTGCTGAGATTCCGCATGCTAGCAAACTTAATTGAGAAAGGTAAACGCTTGTACATTCTTAATTCAATTTGTATTCAATTTGATTTGAATTTATTCTGCTAAGTAAACAATTCTTTGGAATTAAGCAAGAATTTCATCAGCTAACGTGTTCATGGTGTCATAGTGGTTAACACTGTCGCCTTGCACCTCCAGGGTCCGGGTTTCTCTCCGCATGTTCTCCCCATGCTTGGTGGGTTTCCTCCGGGTACTCCGGTTTCCTCCCACAGTCCAAAGACATGCAGATTAAGCTAATTGGCGCTCTCAAAATGTGGCTGTAGTTTTACAATCACCACAATCGTAAAAAAATGGGAATAAATACACTGGTCACCACTGGCCTCCACAGTCCCCGGTTGGACTACAAAGGATCCTAGATGGTGTCCTTAAGGAACGCTAAAGTGAAACCTACAGCAATGTTAATGAAGTGACGCCTTCTTTAAAATATCTCTCCAGTTAAATGATTCTTTAACACCTGTTCAGCAGTAAAGGATCACATTTTTTTCTTTCCTTCTTCAATTAAAAGCCCCTGCCTTGGCATCAGTGACAGTCACCGCGTGACATTTCTCGGAGAAAGAAAGCCGAGCTGGAGGCCGTCCTTACGGGAGGTCTCCTAATTAATCCTGCGCTCAAAAGAAGAGTTAAAAAAAAGAAAGAAACAACCTCCAGCTGTCCGTTATCTTCCCCCCCTCCCTTTAGAACAGGTATGCAGGGTGAAAATGGCTTTTATTTCTTTCATAATCTTCTCTCAGTGTCTGCCTTATCCATATTTCATGAAGAACTCTGGATGTAAGAGAGCACCAGGGATTAATCCACTGTAGGATACTTAGTCCCAGATTAAAATCGTTCACTTCGACGCAGCACAATTCGCTTCCTATCGATCGCCCGAGGAAGGGTGTGGGGGTTATTGCAATATATATTACATTTCGTTTCTGGAATTGTATTAACGTCCTGTGTAAAGTATATTAATAATGGAAAGAAAAGCTACGAAATATGTATTTGGGGAAATACATAGAATTTCATTAGCATTTGAAAAATTCCACTATATTGTGCGGTCATAACTTTTTGACTTTCCGTTAAGCGTTTGCATAAATCAAATATTCACGCCGAGGCCTTGTTTAAAGCACAAGCGCCGTCGCTGCGACCTGGCCTTCGTCCACGATCCAGCGAAAAACCTCTGCGCATACGCGATTTACGAGCGCGCTAAAGCAGATAAATCGTCCACCTTCTCAAATCTCCCCCCCTGCGCAACTTGGAACGTGACCAAGCTTCCGCTTCAAGTCGTCCCAGCTGCCAATTACAGATGGCTGGAAAACGTTTGAGCTGCTCGAACATCCGAGCTCTGAATGAGAGCGACTCTTCCCTGCTGTGACTACAAGGCACGCGACACAAGACATCTACAAGAGGCGACAGCCCATGCAATCACGAGGACAAAAAAAAGTTATATATATATAGACTAAATTCTGCGGATTCACAGCATCATGAACACGATATGGGAGGACTCTAACAGCGGTGTGGATAACATCTTACACTGATCTTTATCCTGCTCAAATATATCACTATTCTCTAAACACTGTTAAGAGCTTAAAGCACAAAGCACACACACACACACACACACATACACACACGCTTGTCATGTGCAAAAGAAACCTAAAAAAAGAAGAAGGAAAAACTGAAAACTTACTGTTACAAAGCGCTGACACTGGAGACTCCTTCCACAGATGTTAAACATCTCCACTGCACACAGAACACTTCATATCAACAGCTGTGTGCCTTGCAAAAATTTATATGGGTATTTAATTCAGTGATTATTATCCATACAAGTTTCCGTAATGTTGCCTCTTTTGTTCCATGTTAGGGATGATAGTCATGAGGCAGCATTCAGTCAGTACATGTATGCATCCTTCCATTATTTACACCACTTTTGTTGTATTGTCCAAGAAGTCCCCTGGAGCCTATACCAGGGATCTCAGGGCACAGCTCATGGCACACACCCTGGATGGGGTCGCCAACCTCTCACAAGGCACAAGCACACACTAAAGGAAATGCCAGTCAGCTTACTGAGCTTGTCCTTGGACTGTGGGAAGAAACCTCCAGGGGTACACGGAGGAAACCCATGAGCATGGGGAGAAATCCACTCACAGACTGGAGGCCAGATTTGAACCCCCATCCCTAGAGCTGTGAGGCAGTAGTGCCTTTAAGCCACCTTGACATCAATGTACATATTTCTTGTTTCTTGGTTTATTGCCTTTTTTGGGGTCGACAAATCAGGGGTCATAATTCGTTCTTTGTATTGGCACAGGTTTTACATCAGATGCCTTTCCTGTCACAACCCACCCTAGAGATGTCCTGTGTCTCCAGTGGCTGAGTATATCACATAGGGGTTCGAATCCCTGACCCTCCAATCAGCAACCCGAAGCCTCCAGCACCTGAGCCGTCGCTGTTTTATTATTATTATTGTTGTTGTTGTTGTTGTTGTTCAGCAAAAAAAAAAAAAAAACACTTTCTCACAAAGATTATGTCCTTGACTTTGAACTTGGCACTGAGTCAGGAGAGCAGATGGTTGCCTTCCATGGAAGCAAGCTGATAATGGGTTTTCCAGAATCCATTTGTGCTTTGTTTAGATTTTTTTTTCCCCCTTCTTTTAAACCCAACTTGGTTTATATCATTAATTGCTTTGTCTTTATTCTTGAGGTTCTGGAGTTGATTAAATTAGTGCACATAGTCCTACCTTATTAGGCTCCATGTATTGCAATTTAGTGAGAATAACACTTGTGGGAATTTTCATTCAGCATTACCGCTTAGAGGATAATACATGCACTGACAAGCCATAACACTAGGACCACCTGCCTGTTATTAAGTAGGTCCTCTGTTTTGCCACAAAAACCATAATGCGCAGTGTATTCTGACACCTTTCTATCACAACCGGCATTAACCTTTTCATCAATTTGATCTAGAGTGGCTCCTCTATTGGATCGGACTACACAGGCCAGCCTTCACTCCCTACATGCATCAGTGAGCTTTGGCCATCCATGATCCTGTCGTCGGTTTACCAGTTTTCCTTCTTTTTGGAGATCCTGACCACTGCAGACCAGGAACATCCCACAAAAGCTGAAGGTTTGGAGTTTCTCCAAGTCATCCAGCCACCACAATTTGGTTCTTGTCAATGTCACTCAAATCCTTATGCCTGCCCATTTTTGTCTTCAGGGGAAGGATGTTCACGGGATGCCAAATATATCCCACCCAGTTCCACATGCCGTTGTACAGTAATAAGATATTGTGTCCTGTAGCTACTGTGACAAGACACAAAGACCTCCAAGGCTCACTGATTCACGTACTGTAGAAGAGCTAGTGTAGCGCAAACTGCTGAAAAAATGTTAATGCTGGTTCTGATGGAAAGGTGTCAGAACACACAGCACATCACTATTTTGGTGGCCAAAGGGGGTCATGATATTATGGCTGATCTGTGTACATTTCACATGTGATCTGATGTTTTTCAGATATGTCTATGTGGAAGAAAGTGAAGGTGCATTCAGCTGAACCCAAAGATCAATAGAATTGTATGTATATCATATGCAAATTTCCAAAAACCTTTCTAAGAACCAAAATGTGTCATTTTTCCATGTAGCTTCTCTGTCAGAAACGATTCCACTCTAAAATAAATGAAACCCAGTTTCAGCACCAGCTCATTCCATGCTCACTTTCGTCATCATAAGGTGAGTCACAGCTTGTGAGCATTACGAGCATCTCTTTACTTGTGCCTTATGGCCAGGGCATGACTCTAGTACCAGACTAAAGCTCGTGCTAAATGAAACACTCAGCTAAGCTGTAAGCTATCCACGCTATAACTCGTTCCCGTCACCGGCTGAGCGAGAGCTGGAGAAGAAGAAGAAGAGACAGGAATGACTTTTCCTTGCCTGGGGCCATGTAATGACGTTAGCTAATTTACTCGAATCAAATTAGCTAGCTGGCTTGCGTACGTGGTTAGCCAGCGGCGGCAGTTAGCGATTGCTGGTCAAAAGTGATTTCTGAAGAACGCCCCCCAACTCTTTCCCCTCAACCTTTGCATATACATTAGCTGATTATACAAATTACATCCGCTTATTATTCAGTAGCACGTCAGAGCCGGTTTACAAATCTGCAGAACACAGAACAGACCATTTTTATTTATTTTTTTAATCATCAGACATGATTTCTAAAAAGTGGATTGTGGGATAATTAAGACCGTGGGAATGATAAACACATCCTTAGAAATCAGCCTCGCAAAATAAGGGTCGCGTATTTTGGCTGCATTCCAAGTCTGTTTTTCTGATCTAAGCAGTGGTTATGATGTTAAGGGCAGAGAGAAGCAGCCTGGGAATGAAACGCAACTAAACAAGTTAGGCTTCTGTCAGGGATGGGGAGCCTGTTAAACGTTCGAGTCAAACCGAGACTTTTGGATTGTGCAGAAGAACAGAACACAGATATGAGAGTAAAAACTCCCTTTATTTCTCTATATAATCCCCTGATACACTAATTCACTTATCCCAGTGTTTCTACTAGTGCTTGGGTACCATCAGTATTTCTCAGTATGCCAGAAGCGCTGGCCTCCCAGGAACTCCTTTAATAGCACAACACAAACATGTGGAAATGGATTGGAGAGAGGTCAGGACTGTACAGTGGATGTGGCAATAACTGTGGTGTTGGTGAATGATTGTGTGTCCAGTTCACACAGACCGATGTGTCGCTTCCGGCAAGTTGTCCATTGACTTTCAAGGATCAGATGTTCCACTAAATGTTCACGAGCCACGTCGATCGTTATGGATGTACGGCCTTCTTTAAACCGCTTGCACCGTTCAAATGTTTTACTGCGTCTCATCACCGTACTGTGCTGGAAGTCTTCGGTAAATGTCAATTACTTTTACGCCTTCATCCACCAGAAATTCCATCAAATGTCCCAGTTTGACTTGAACACCCATCATCTATATAGTTGTTTTTTTTACGCATTGTTATTTGTTACATCCTTACTATAAATGTACACATACTATATGAAACATCCCACGTTTTCTGTTTATAAGAAACGTATTCTAAGCCCCCAGGGGGGGGGGAAATCCCTAATGTATGGGATTTTGAGAGTGTCTCGAAAGAATTGTTGATTTTGTTTCAGATTTAATGAGGTCTCTGGTGAAGATGTCCATATTTGGTGTGCTGGTCTACAGGGGGGTTATTTTTAAAAGCACACTCTTACCTGAGCAATTCCCCTGATAGCCACTCCACTCACCATGCCACGGTTGCTTCTAATGGAGAACAAAAGCAGAAAAAAACCGAAGGAGAAAAAAAAAAAAGCATTGTTCCTTCTGTCTCTAGCACATTTCATTTCACGAAAAGAAAAGAGAAAGGAAAAGATGATAACGAGGAAAACGGTGATTTCAGACAATTAATGAATTAAGTGAACCTGAAAGAAAACTGACATGAAATGCGTAATTTCATTATTCCATTCAAAATACACTCTCCATTAAGATATTCTTAATTGTTATGCCAAGTCAAGTCTAATTATTAGTTTGAATATGAAAGTTTGGCTCGCTTCGAAGTTGTATTGTCTGAGATAATTGTAGTTTGAATAAAAAAAATATTTCAAAATGACGTTACATTTACAACAATCCCCCACTAATGTCTTTTAATCAATTTTAAATGCGGTTTCGGCTTTAGCTGTTGGATTTTTTTTCTCTCATTCACTGGATAAAACGTTTTGACTCCCAAAATCCTCAGCCTCTAGCCACGCCCACATCCCCGGTTCTGTCCAATGAGCTAAATGCCAGAGAATTACATCATCCCACGTCCATAGGAAAGTAATTCCGATCTAAATAGGGCTGACGGCAGGTACTTGGGTTTATGTAATACCATCAGTTGCATCATTAAATCGTTGCATTGCTACTGATAGAATATAGTGTATAACATCCAAATTGAAATCCTTGCTCTTAAAAAAATGGTATTTACAAACGATTCTTTTGAAAAATGCCCTTGATGTATCCTGGATATTCTGACAATTTGGAAAGCAATTCTAAGGTATGAATGTAGACCTTATCAACTGTTCACCCAAGGACGCCAGAGCGCCGACTTCAAAAGTCATTCGTCATGAGGCTTAGTTCGTTTCAGCACTGCAGGGGGGCTGACTGGTGTATTTTAATGAACAGGTGTTAATTTAGTGCACGAAACTCCTCCGGTCTCTGGTCATTACAAGCCTCTTTGCCTCAGAAAATGCCACAATACCTTGCTGTGGTAAAGACCTTGCTGTGTCCATCTTGGGATCCAATTAGGAAAAGATGTGTCACTGCCGGTCTCCGGAGCTGCCTGTCATCTTCGGTTAAAAAAAGAAAAAAAATATATGTTTTTTTGCAGCAGCAGTCCATGGCCTCCGTCAGTCCTGCACCTGATGACACCAGGATTACACCAGAAAATACTCACCGACTGGACAGCCGCTCTTTCACTACACCATAGAGTCCTGCTTTTTTTCCCCGTGTGTTTGGGGTGGTGGGGGGTTGTTGGGTTCACGAACAATAAAAACATGTCATTCTATCTCTCTCTTCAAGCCCAGTCGCCTCATACGAACCATATTCAGTCTCAATCTTCCACATGAAACTACTGACCTTTATAGCAGTCGACGCTCCTATCCGCTAGTATAATGTGCTATGAGATCCATAAAAGGATTTCTTACAGATTTAGATGTTCCCCTAAGTCAAATAGAGTGATACCTCTGTCGTTCTACTGGATGACTTTACCACCTCACTTCCTCCAGATTTATCTTGGGTTCTCATCAGTTCTACGCAGATGCCCAGGTGTGGACATAGCTCACTGTGGAATTGGAAAGAGCGGAAAATCTCATCTCGGAATCACCGGTGTTATGGATATTCTGCGTCGCGCCTCTGGATCTTCAGGTTAATAAATATTTCAGGGCTGTAATCTTGGGAAGATGTTAATATTCCCCTGCCCAAGTATAACCAAATTGCCATGCTATGCCGAGAAACGTTTAATTATTGCATACACAAGGTGGCAAAATTAATTCTTGCAAATTGGCCAGTGCTAATAGTTAATTGTTGGACTGCGTGCTAAGACAACGAAGCTACCTGTAGGTTAATATTTATAGTTCACATAGACGCAGTAAACCACACATGCTTATTGTGACCATGTTATAAAATACCCTCAATTTGTACCCTCCTTATGGGCAACAACATAGAGTTTTAACTTGAGTAAGCCCCTCAACTGAAAAGATTTACTACATGAATGTCATTGTGGCTAGAGATGCATTAGGAATGGAATCTTGAGGGCACCCTATATTTAAAAAAGTCCTTTTTTTTTGCAGATGACATGATTACACCAAATATGGTGCCATACTACCTTACCCATCAGCACCTGCACATTACATGACCCCATTGATTACATACAGTACACCAGTACTCTCTGTGAGTCATTTCCATAGCCTGTGTTCAAGATTCACCTTACAGCACTGTGAAATGATTTTTTCATGTTCCACAGTTAGGAAGCTGGGGTCAGCCAGGGTACAGCGTCCCTACACCTTGCTCAAGTGCTCAACAGTGGTAATTTGGTGGTGCTAGGGCTTGAACCCCCGACAGTCCGATCACTAACCCAGAGCCTTAACCGTTTGAGGCACTACTGCCCTTTAATTTGTCATAGTTCAGGCTTAGGCTGTTAGTTTTTACACTATTGTATGCCTTCACCTCCAACCCCTGCCAGAACACATCGATGCAAAAGGATACTCTTTTTTTACATTCAGGAAGCCCTCTTGGGGAGGAATTGCTCAGTGTGATCGGGTAAGAGTTGGCCAGTGACCTCTTAGAGCTTAATTCATTAACATAATGTTGTGTTCATTGCAGTGGATTGCTTGAAACATGCTGTGTGACATTAATGTGCAAATTCATTTAGCCATCTTAAGTAAATGATGTATTCTGGTTTGTCATCGTCATTGAATGAACGTTTTTTGTTCATATTCATAAAATAGAATAAACCAAGGTAATGGCATATCACAGATCGGGGGCACTGGTGGCTCAGTGGTAGGTGTTTCGCCATGCGGAAGGCCCGGGTTCGATTCCCAGCCAGTGCCCAAACCCCCCAGCCACTGGACGCAGTGCCGGTCCCAGGCCCGGATAAATGGGAGGGTTGCATCAGGAAGGGCATCCGGCGTTAAACCTGAGCCAAGTTGTTGTGCGGACTGGATATTCCGCTGTGGCGACCCCTTACCGGGAGCATCTGTAAGACCAACAACATTGTTTTCTACAGAGATGTAGCCGATGTGTCTTAACACTGACACACACACACACTGGTATCCTGATCAAATAAAAAATAAGCCACACGCTCCAGTTACTCTTAAGTGAATGTGTGTGTGTGTGAGATGAACACTACTGCGATATATACATATATAATACAAATTGATAGAAGGTGATATAAATTATATAAATGTTTTATATAAGTGTTTAAATAAACAAATGACATTCACATTGAGAAACAAATATTCTTGTAGAATAATAATAATAATAATAATAATACATTTTATTTAATGGCGCCTTTCAAGGCACTCAAGGACACCTTACAGTTGAAAAAT